>VYZT01044112.1:0-22046 GCA_013400735.1 Pomatostomus ruficeps | reverse complement strand
CCAAAACCCCCAAGCCCCGTTGCTTAGAGCAGGTCAGGGTGGGTTACCTGCATCTGGCATTGCTCACAGCTAAGTGGTGTCAGCGCAACTCAGTCAGGTTCTGAAAATGCGGGATCAGACCCACAGTTTATAAATTGCCTTATATGAAAGTAGGATGGCATAGCAGGAAACTTGTTGATGGCAGTGTTCTTTGGAGCCAGGAGATCTGTCTCCTGGGTCATGTTCAGCCCCTTGTAAACAGCCATGGCTCCTCCCATTTTCAGTGTTTTTACATCTTCTAAATACCTTGATTCTGGTTGGTATTGCCTGCTGAAATGAACTCCCCATCTTCTTTGGTTTAGGTCTGATTCAAATAGAAGGAGGGACAGTAGACTCGCAAGTAGGCTGTGCCCACGGTGGTTTTTCAGTTTGCAGGCTGAACTGAAAAATCTGAGAAAAAATGTAAGGGTGACCTAAGACAATTTTTTTTCCATTTTCTCAGTGGAATGAAAAATGGAAAAATTGAAACAAACAAATTCTTTCATACCAAAATGAAACATTCATTTCTAGGGTTGCATTTTAACTTTTTAACAAACATTATGTCTTGGGCTGTAACAAGTTGCTTTGAAGCAAAAACGTGAAACCTTCTGTTTTGAAAATGCTGAAAGAAAACATTTTAATGTTAATAGTCTTTTTGCCTTTGCCTTTTTTCTTAATCTGATGACTGGTTTCAGTTAACCCTAAACTGTGTTTTTTGCAAATACGTTATCCACTGAAGAGAACCCAAAGAAGCCCAGTTCTGCTCTGACAGATACTGACAGATACACTGGACACATTTCAGGGATTACTTGGTATCTGGCCCATCAAAGCTGCTGTTTTCCCCATTTAATAATCTTCCACTTGATTGTTCTACTGGGTGAACAATAAAAGCATCTCTCATCCCGTGCCATTGACTGGTTTTGTAGCTGGGCTTAGAAAGACATTCTTGCTCTGTTGGCCTCAGTTCGGTTACAGATTTATGATACTACCCCAGTTTGAGCCTAATCCTAGTTTCAAGGGGAATTAATATTTACCCAACTGATAAGAAAGAAATAAGGCCTGGCTTTTCCTCCCTTTCTCTATCTTAGCAGTGTCAGTAATATATCTATTTGATAGAATTAAGGAAAGGTCCCAGGGTGTAAAGACGAGTGTGGTGTTCCAGGCAAGACTCCCACATACTCTGTGCTATTTTCCATGGGTATTCCTCAGCTGTCTGCTTTTATCACCTTTGTTTTTCTTGGCTGTTGAGGTGATGCAGTAAAAAAGGGCTGTGCAGGTTCATTTCCAGCTGCTCAAAGCTGGTCGTGCTTTGTGTGAATTGTGCCACAGTCCTTGAAGCTTTGTTCACAGTTGCAGAACCCTTTGCTGTCCCACTGTCCTAAGACTGTGGCCAAGGCAGACAGCCTCGAGTCAAAGGGGACCTGGAGCAGGAGTGAGGGCTCCATATTCGGCCTGGAATTGGGATGTCAGCTCAATTATGTTTTGCAGTGGCCTGTTGGAAGGAAAAGGCCCAAGGCTAAGGAGATGGGGGAGGATGGAGGGATGATCCATTATCTTTTTCATTTTGGGTTGATGCACTGACTCCCTCACCTCTTAGTTCCAGGGAGAAACTATTTAGGGCTGAGAACAAATACGAGTGGCCAAGATGTGCATGGTCAGTTTTACAATAGGTGCCTCTTGCCTGCCAGTGGCACTGAGTTCAGAGCTTCCTGTTTCCTGCTCTGTGCCAGACAGATGGAATGCTTTGCCACAGATATTTTGCATGCTGTGCAGGCAATGCCCCAAAACGGTGAACATCCTCATCTGGAGGATGCAGAGGTGTCTCTCAGTCCTTTCTAGGATGATGGATAGATCTCCCACAGACAAGGCATCTAATACAGTCGCCTCTGATTTCAGTAACCTGTGAGTTTTTCAGCATCTGGCCCCACTCTCCAGCTCCTCTCACTTCCCAGCCTCTCCCATGCTCTTTGAGGATGATGGCAGCATAGGGCATGTCCCACCAGCCGAAAGAGTAAAGCTAGAAGACGCGCAAACGTATCTGTCAGCAAATCCTCCACAATGCAGCTTGACTGTGCTGATATCAAGAAAACAAGCAACAGCTTTTCTTCTCTGGGCCACCAAAGGGAAGCTATTCCTTGCCACACAGGTACCGTCACACCTGGTACTGGTACAGACACCTCTGCTTGCATGCCCTGGTTCACACCTTTTTGCATAACTCCTGATGGAAAGGAGTCCTGGGTGGTGCCCAGAGCTGGGTTGTGTCACCAGCCCTCACAAAGCATTTGGTCTAGTTGACACAAGGGGGCTGAGAATTAGAAGGCTCTTTTGGAAATTTTGCTTATGAAACTAAATGGAGAAACTACAGCTGTGAAGACTGGTCTGTATGAGCTTGTACTTTGATGTGTCCTATGGCTGTAATTCCTTCACCTCTTTTTGAAGCTTATTCTGCTAATTGTGACCCTAGTCTGCATTTCATGTAGAAGGTCCCTACTTGAAACTTGCCAGATGCAGTCCTGGGCTTATTGCTTCTCTTTAGCTGAATTAAGTGGGAATGACTTTGGCAATGTATTAGCAATCTTTTTCCCTTCTGTTAATTCAGTCTCTGAGTTTAATCACAATGACCTGGTAAATGTTTGGGGGTTGAGTGGTTTTTTAATTAATTTTTGTTTTGTTTAAACAAAGCTGAACAATTCCCATTGTATTTAGAGCTGTGATGCCCAGTTCCACAAGTACTAGATGAATTTGTCCCATCTTGTTTCTTGGTGATGTTCAGAAATATAATTTGTGTCATCCTAAGTCCTGCGTCAGTTGCTCTCTCTATTTTTTTCCTACCTTTATATTAAGAAGCCAAAACAATTCAGGACATTTTTCTTCCCCCAGAGATGAGTGGCTTCATAGAGGTTTGGTGTCCAGGCACCTTTAACATTGGGAGTTCTTACAACCACATGGGATGGAGAGGGTGATGCTGGTCCTTGCCACAGCAGAGTAAGCTTTTGTAGCAGTCATCTCTATTCCAGTTGATTGTGACACCAAATGAATGTGGTGTAGGGAAGGATTTGAGACCTTTGCTTTTTATTACCTACTAACCCCAAAGTGATGTGACCTTCATGGTCTGTGGCAAGTCTGTTGGTAGGAGTATGACCCCGCAAGGGTGCTCTGCCCCACCTGGCCAGACATCTCTCAGCTCCCTCTGGGCTGCTGCCACAGCTGCGGGAGCTCTTAATTCCCAGGTTGACTTTGGGATCTGCTCTTTAAGTGGGATGTTTCCTTTGTAGGTAGAAGGGGGTTGTTTGTGCCCATCAATCACAGGGATTGGGGACCTATGAGGGACAGGATTAGAGGGATTCACAGTTCATAGCTGACTGTTTTGGGGTGACTCCCTTGGATGCCCAATTCCAGACAGGCTTAGCATAGCTGCATGTGGGACCTGGTGTGTAAATAGCAAGCGCTGGCCAAAGGCCAGACTGGAATCTGAGGTAAATTGATGCCAATTAGCACTTTGATGGATGGACTGCCAGAGTCCTCTGCTTTAGAATGCAGCTCCACAAGCCCTGGAGCCAGCTCGGGGAGCTGGCCAGGCTGTGCTTGTACCATTCCTTTGCTTCCAGACAACCTGGAAGGTTTAGTGCCTTTTAGCCTCTCACCTCTGTGGCACTGGGATGGACCTGAGTCACATCTGGCGGCAGAGGGAGAGCAAGAGGCAGGCCGTGCCTCCAGAACTATCCCTGCAGCACGTGACTCAGGCTCTGCCTTGCCATGGTGGCTCCTGTGAGGCTGAGCTGGGCCAGCTCTGCTACAGAAGAAAGCTTGCAGGGCAGGAACAAGACCCAGAGGTACCCTGTGCATGCCTTCTGCTTGTCCTTCCCCACAGAGTTTCATTCCCATCACCTAGAAATACAAAGGGAACAGGAACGGAGAAGACGGATGAGTGGGAGCAGTGAATAATTCATTGTCAGAGTCTCTGCTCAGCTGCATAATTTATTCCCAGTGATGTTCTGTTGCTCCAAACAAGCAGCAGTTGGGCTCATTGGCCATGTAAGCCCTGGTAGCATACCTGGAGCAGGGTCAGGCTCATGGGTCCCTGGTCCAACCTTTAGAGCCCTCATCACACTGAGGGAAGACTGGGCTTCCCTCAGGGAACACAGATGGAGAAGGAAGCCTCTAAGATGGAGGAGACACATGTGGCTCCAGGTGAGGCTGGAGTGCCTGGGAGTGGACAAGGTAAAAGCCAGGGCCTTATGTGCTGCAAGGGACTGGCAGTGGCTGGTGTCAGTCCCTCCATGACATGTCCACATGAAGGGACAAATTGATACCAGGGTTGTCCTTCAGTAGGAGCCCATGTCACCTGGGAAGACCCCGTGACAGGAAGCTTGAGCCCCTATGTGCAGCTAGGAGTCGGTCTGCAATGCTGAGGAGAAGATAGGAGTTTGGGGCAGCACTCAGCAGTTTCTCCTGTTTGCTGGCTGGGTGAAGCTGGTGCCCTTTGCAAAGCAGAATTGCTGCTTCAGCAGGTGGAGGAGCCTCTGCTGTGCGGGCCAATCCACAGAGCCATTAATAACAGTGTGGGAACAGGAATTCAGCAAGTGCCCGTGATTAATTAGCTCATCATGGGCAGCTAATGGCCAGGCTGCTCTCCTTGGCCCCGTGGTGCAGGTAATGGAACAGGCATCGCTTCTCACTGGGCGAGGCGTAGCCCCCTGCCAAGAACGATGGGCAGACTCTGTGAGCTGTTCCGATGCACTGCTGGGAGGTATTGGGTGAGATTGTTTTTTCGGATGCTGGGGGAATAGATCTGTAAGGAAACTTGTTAGTTATCAAAGTCACGTAGGCATCTCTGGCAGAGCCCCAATCTAATATCAGCTTTCCTTTTCCTAGCTCTGGCATTATCTCATGTCTTGCTCATGCTCCCTCTTACTGAGGCTGACTTCTTCATACATACTCTGCTTGTCTCAGCACTTCCTCATGAATTAATATATAGAAATTCAGGTGCCACCTATGCTGCATCAGGCACCAGAGATGACAGAGTCATGCAGTAATGAGGACATGAAAGCAAGGCTCCTTTTTGAAGTCCAAACGATGAGGAAGAAATCCACTCCAATGTGACCCTGCCAGGGAGAGGGCTGAGCCCCACCAAGTGCAGGTCATTGCCTCTGCCCCAGCTGCTTGGCAATAGGATAGGAGAAAGAAAAGCTCTAGCAGGAGTGCAAGGTATTAATATTAAATTGTACATGTTTGCATCATTTGAGCAGCATGACACAGCCCAAGGTGTGAAATGAATGTGATGGGACTGAGACTGCTGCTGTGCCAGTAAGGAGTGCAAGCATTTTTCTGTGTCCCAAAGGGGATCATGTGCACCTTTAGGGCATGTTCTGTGACGCTCACGATGTTGGCTATCACGACAGAAGTGAAGTGTGTTCAGAAACCCCTGTGCCGCAGACTGTAATTTCTCCTATCTCCACTTCAGAGATCTGTGAGAGCCTCCTGGAGTGGCTTCCCCTCTCTAATGTCCAGGATTGCCTCTGTACATCTCTATTAGAGGCCTCCAGGTGAGACCTCGCTATTGATTTTGCACAAAGTGCTGTATTTGCTGCTGAAGGCGATGCTGCCTTAGGTGTGAGCTAGCCACATGGAGGCACTCGTGACATCCGTGAGCTCCCTGTCTCAGTAGGAAACCTCCCGAAGGTCTGAAAAACACAGTATGCCAGACTTCTGCGTGGATCCTCTGGGGATATCTGAGGAAAGCTCAAACTGAGAGCATCTGTGCTGGGAGCAGCCAGGGTGTTGTAGTGGCTGGGCCATGACTTTGCACTTGATGATCACATTAACCAGGGTTTCCAGCCCTCTAAGAACTTTCCCCATAATGCACAGCAGAAACTGGCCCTGCTCCTCTGTGATAAGTGGCCACATTCCTAAATCCTCAGCAAGTTTCAGCTGGAGCCATCTTGTGAGGTGTCATGTCCATCTTCTGCCCCCTAAGCCCTCTTTCCTGTGGGATGCACATCAGGGGAGGCTGTGCCTCTTGCCCCACAGAGGCAGTGATGCACCAGATCAGGAGGACAGCCATTTAATTTGCTTTTCTCTTCCCTATCTGGCTGTTCCCGGCATTGCTCACTGTGTCTCAGGTTTTCTGCTGTGTCTCTGACAAATTGTTGCTCTTTCCCATATGATACAGATGTTTTTGCAGGACTGTAAATTACTCCCATCCAGTAACTCTTTTATGAAGCACTTTTTCTCCCCACAGTAAAGAAAAATGCAACTGAAGAGGTAATTAAATGTTTACTGTTAAGTACTTTATATATTATATACTGTAGATCATTCCATTTAACTCCCTTTACCAGCATTATTGTCTATTATTAGGTTAATCAGCATTCACATCCTGTAACTCTGCATTTCTCTGTAATTAACCTTTTTTTCTTACTTCATATTTCTATTTAATTAAGCTCAGTGTCAGAGCTGAATTCCCTGTGCTCAGCACTAGCAGAGGATTTGATCCTTTCAATGCTTGAGGGGCCAAGGGGCACCAAGTTTTAAGCAGTCTTCTTGGATATCTGCTGAAGTTTTTCCTGCCAGAGTCAGTCCCTGCTTAACTCCTGAGAAATTTGTGTCCATGTAAGAAGCTGTAGGTTTGTGACCTTTTCAGTTATCTCAGATTATCAAAGAGATCCCGTAGGCGTGGTGGCTGCAGCTGGTGTGTCTGCAATGATTGTGCGGAGCAGCCAGGCACCGCACATGGCATGGTAATAGACAGGGATTTCCTTTACTTCCTGACTGGGAAGTAAATTGGATTGTGTTGGGAGGGGCTTACACTTCACTCTGGATGTCAGGGTAAGGACCAGCAGCTGGGAATAGCTCGTTTCTTACCTGACCAGGGCAAAAATGTACATGCTGGTGCTCTTCCACATGCCCTGGGCTCTGGGGCTGGAGGGGCACCTGCCTGTGAGGGGTCTGACCGTGTGCACCAGTTTTGGATGTAACTCTATGGGCCCCATTTGACAAACCTTTGCGGAGTTGCTCAGGCTTTGATCTGCAGAGGGGTGCACTTACAGGTGGTGTGTTAGAGGGCTGGTGGCCCTGACCAATGAAATGGGTGGGTGTGAGGAGGCCGTGATGCTGCATGAGGCTGCCTGAGGCTGGCGTGGGTCAGAGCGCTGCTGGGACCTGAGCTCACATCATGCCTGCTGATAACATGCTCCTTTGGCATAAACCTGTGCTCTGTTCTCTCAATCCCCAAGCCCTAGAGTCTGCTACAGGAGGCTGTCAGTTATAATCTCTCCCCCTCAGACGTTTTTGGGGATACCCAAGGCACACAACGTGACAGCATCTCTGGAAAGCAGATTAAATAGCAGACAGGGAACACCTTGCTTGTCACCACTTAGCAGCCAAGCTGCAATGGCTTTGAGGAATTGTCTGGGCCTTTCCAGAGTCCCTGAGCAGCTCTTTTTGCTAGTACCAGTCCAGAACAATCAGCAAATTGAGTTCTTTTTATTAACTTTAAAAGAAGACATTAGCCTCAGCCAGGAGAATAAAACCAATTTATGAGGCAATTAGCTCTGCAAAAACATTTCAGTCTCCCCAGAGCAGCCATCTGAGGAGCGTCTTATTCCAGCTGCACAGCTTCCTCCGGCCTTGGGTTTACAGCACACTCCATTTATAATAAATAATAATAATAATGAATAAACAAATGGCTTCCTGATGAGTGTGTGAGACAGCCAGGAAGGTCTTCTCTGCCTGAAATTAGACCATGTTGTGGATTTCCTCCTTCCAGGTGTCATTCTTGTGGCCTGTTGCTTGATTGTGATTCATTCTGATACTCAAGTACTTTATAAGCAGTGTTACCTTATGTGGGTTTTTCGTGGGATTTGCAACAGGGTTAGGTACAATTCAAAGAACCTGGACTACGTGAAGAAGCCATAGCAGCAGACTCAGAGAGCTCTGTGTGTATTTTCCAAGTCCCTTTGTAGGAAATGTATCTTTCTCAAGAACTTCCCATTAATGCTGGAAATTTGGGCAAAAGCCAAAAATGGGGTCTTCCTCTGCCATTATTGTTCTGATACAATAAATTCTGGGTGATGAAGGTGGTGCAGGAATGAATTTGGATTGGAATTAAAACCAAAGTTTGATTTTCTATTTCTGGGCTAGCCTGAGTCCTCCAAGTTTGCCTTAAAAGCAAATTGAGATTAAAAATTAAAACTCAGTTTCAATGAGGTGATGCAAAATATCACTCTGCCAAACACTGAACTCATATTTTCTGTATTTTCTTGTTCCAACTTTTCAATTTTTATTATAAACATCTGTTTCCTGATTTTAATTACAAAATGCTTTGTGGAAGTGAAAAGTAGGAAATCAAGACACTAGAATATAATAATTCTACTACAAATATTCTACAAAACTTTACAATTTTTAATTAAGCTTTTTTTTTTTTATGTAAGGTGATGCAGCTGGAGTGCTGACCAGCTTTGTTTAGCTTATATATGGAGCACTCCTAAGTAGAGCCCTTGGCTTGCACCGTTTTTATCTCCAGCAGCAGGACAGAATCCTGTAGATCTTAATGACTGTTAAGAAACTTAAGGGGAAAGAAAGTGCAACTGCTGTGATCTTATTAAAATATCCAGAAAAAGAAAGAGCTAAACCCCAAGATTTCAGTAGGAATCAAGATGCCCAAAAGAAAGTTCCTATGGAGACTTTCCAGGTATTAAAGTTGGGTTGTCTGTATCTCTGCTTCTCTCTGAGCTCTGTTTCTGAATCTCAAGTGTGTACCCAGACCTGACATGCAATAGTCCTTATAGTTACTAGGCTAAAGAGCATGAAAGGACAGGGGAAATTGATGAAAGCCAATGTTCAGGGTCACGGCCAGCAGCAGTCCTGTTGGTTGCTGTGACTCTTGGGTGCAGCTGTGCACACAGCATAGGATATAGCATGAATACCTTGGGATTAAAGATCTTCCAGGACCCCTACCTCAGGCATGGTGGCTGCAAGCCCTTGAGAGGTGAGCTGCTTGGAAGGAAGCAGCGAGGGATCCAAAATGCAGAAACCCAGGGCTATTAAGTGCTACTGCCTTTTGCAGCAACTTCCCTTGCAGTTTCCAGTTGTGCATTTGCCTTGTTCCACACTGAAGATGGGATTTACAATCACTCAGCGGTGCTGCTATCAGGAGCTTGACCAGCCCAAGCCTATCGGGGGCTTTAAAGGAATTTTTTTTCTTTATTTTTTAAAATCCTCTCCTGCTCCACTTCCTTCTCCATCGTTGAGTTTAAAGTCTGGTTAGCATCTCCTTTGGAATAATTCTGCCTTTAAATTTTGATGAGTCAGTGACTCCATGCAAAGCTTTTTAAAAGCTTTTAATTCTAAGCTTTGGGGTTTTACACAGCTGGTTTAATCTGTAATGACTTTTTTTTTCATTTCCACTTGAACTTTCTGCTGTTCCAGTGCTCTTTAACTCCTGCAAGGCCTCACTTATGTTCTGTTGAAACATTTGCACTGGGAGATGAATGGTTCTTCCAATACTCCCTTTTTATTAATGTGTAGGTTTATAAGTGACGCTGCCACTGAAAGGAGTAAATGTAGCTTGAACAAGACCTAACCTCCTAAGGTGTTTGCTGTCATGGCTGCACCATTCTGTGGGGAGTATGCAGCAACTGAGATGCAGCCTCTGTGTGCGTGTAACAGACTGTGCGTGTACAGCACTGAAGTCATCCCATCCCTGCACACAGTACTGTTCATCTGAGCATTTTTCACATCTTAGGGACATGGATGCTTCAACAAACCATTGTCAGCCTTCCAGCAAGGACTGGGCCCAGCCTAGTTTTTACAACTGAGTGTTGGTTTTGTGGTAAGGGCTGGTGCCAACCATCACCCTTGCTGAGCAGAAAGATCTCGAGCTGCAGGAAACAAAATTGGGCTCTCCATGGCAAAAGGTGAAGGGACACATTGGCACAACAGTAGCAAAGAGAGCAATGTGCCAGAAGCCCTTCTCTGCAGGACAGGTAGCCAGGCCAAGTCTTTGTGACACACGGAGTGTCTCACAGCAGCAACACTCCTAAAGCACTTCTGCTTCACCAGGCTTCAGGTATGAGGCAGTCACTAGACAGTTGCTTGAATGAAAAAAAGGGAAAAATAAGCAAAGAAAATGAAAGGAAAAAGGATGAATTTTGTTGTACTTTGAAACCATCTTCTCTTGTCTGTGTTGTTACGTATCTCAGCTTTGATAGCTGCTTAGTTATCTCCTGACCAAATGTGATGATATACAAAAGCTGTTCCCCTTTGATACTCGTACAAATGTAGGCACTGCTGTAGTGGAAGCAGCTGTCAGCTGGGAAATTGCATGGAGGCTGCTAGGTTTTCATGTCAATTATGCAACTATTCAGACATCCTAGTGGGAGGCTACAATGTGATGTTTGGGCTGGATTTTCTAAGGTGTTTAGATGTTGGAGAATTCAGATAAATACTTGTGGGGAATGACTGAGAAGCTTCCATGCCTAAATCCTACTGAAATCATGGGTGTTTTGCTGCCAGAGATGCCAAGACAGTTCTGAGAAGTCTCATTTTCAAGAAGAAATTTTGGTCACGTGTCATGGAGAGCTGGCAGCTACAAAAACACCCAATACCAAGGTAGAGTAAACAAGATAAATGTATAATTTGGTGTCCTTGCCATTGATGAAGGATTGCCTCTGGAATATTAAAGATAATCTCTAAAGAAGAGTAGGTGGGTCAGGAAAGGAAGCTCAGCTGCATTAGGCTTCAGGAGAGCTGGCTTCTGTCTTTGTCCTGCCCCAGACTTGCTGCATAAACACAGGAGGTCATGGAGTTCCAGGATCCTAAGAACACAGCAGCTGAGGCTGGCTTAGAGGTCTCCCATCCCATGTCCTCTTTAGTCCCTGAATAGGTTTTTATGGCCACTGTGTTCCAGTTGTCATAAATCACTAACATATTGAGTTCCTGTGGGATGAGATGGACTTCTTCTCCTCTCCAGAAGTAATATTCATGTTTTCTCAACAGGAAACCTGTCACAAAAGTCCAGTATCATGGTAGACTAGCATGATATGTCTCCTAGGGGTTGATTTTCCTTTTGGGACAGCCTGGAAGGAACATGTCTCTCTCATAAAAACCATTGCAGAAGAGATAAAGTGTCTTTCAGTGTTACTAGAGACAGCACTGCATGACTTTGTGGCTTCAAATTCAAGATTACAGGGCAGCAGGCCACTTTCAGCTGTCAGATATGAGAACAAGCCATGCCCTTCTCTTATGGCTTCTTTCAGACTTAATTCTTCCTTATGACATTCAGATCTTCCTTTCCTGCTACAACCAGGGTCCTGGCTGGCTCAGGAGCTGGCTTTGACAGGGGTGAGTCCTTGCTTGCAAACCATTTCTTTATAGCTCTTGTAGGACTTGCTGCTGTGGCATTTGGGGCTTTTGCTATGACCCTGCCACCATTCAGCAGTTGCTTTTCTTCAGCAGAAACAAATCACTAAGACCTCAGCTCTGCAGGGTTGCAGCCTGGCTCTGAGTTTAGGGGGAAAAAAGTTGTAGCAGGAAGGAGGCTGTGGAGCCCCGAGAAGAGGCACACTCCTTGCATCCTGTCTCATGCTGTGGCTGGAAATTTTCTTGTAGGTGTCACTGGTCCATGGGATGGAATGGAAGAAAACTGCCAGGCCCCATCTCAGCTGGGAAAAAGAGTTTTGTAATTAGGATAAAGCCCTACAGCTGCCAGAGTTGTAATTTCTTTTCTGCTTTCTTACTATGGGGAACAAGTTGTATCATCCACTCTTCAGAAGATAAAAGTTCTGTTGTCTGAGCATAGATCACACGCAAGAGTGTGGTCCAGCCATCAGATGGAGAAGGGCAGAGCATAATGGCAGCTGGGCAGGTTTTTCAGCAGCAAATAGAAAACAAGGCTAACTTTTCTGAGGAGGAGCTGAGGTGTATGTGTGTTACAGTCATTAACATGGGCTTTAAAAGAACCAGCAACTCCAAGTCTAGTCAGCAGCACTTAATAGCCCTGGCTCTCTGCAGAACTCCCTCAGCCTGTTTGCAGTCACTCCCAGCAGTGAGATTGGTAGATTTATATGATTTTACAGGGGTACAGAAGAGTTGCTTTGCAGCACAGCACCGTTTCCCCTTAATGGACTCTGTGACAAAGCAAATTTTGGTGGTATAAAAGTGCCTGGGCTGCTGGACCAAAGTACTCCATTTGCAACACCCTGCGGTGATTGAAAGCCACAGGACTGGTTATAGGCACGCTGAAAGGTTGTGAAAGCACTGATCACACCAGGCACTTAGGAAAGCCAGATTTATAGCACTGACCTGTGCATTATAAAGAATATCATACTTTTTGCTCCTAAATTCAGCCTAATGTTAAAGAGTCAGTGTGCTGAGTGTTGCTCAGAGCATTGCAGGCACGGTTCATCTCCATGAACTCTTCAGGGACTTGATGTGCCTTACTGACATGCTTGTGCAAGGGCACATTTCTTCCTTCAAGATGGCTCAGGTCCTGTGAGGAAGCAAAACAGTCCCCGTGAGGTGGCCAGGAGCAGCACGACCCCTCAGCCATTGAAAAGCTGCGGGGTTGTGAGCAAGGAAGGATGCTTGAAGGGTGGCCCTGGCAGAAGAGGAGGAATACACTGGGGGGAGAGAGAGGAGATCCTACAGTCAGGGTTGAGACACTGCCACAGTTTGCAGATAAACGCTCAGCTATGGGCCTTTACATCATGATGCCAAGCAAAGTCTCTGTCCCTCAAACACTTCATGTTGCATCTTTTTTTTTGTTTTGTTTTTTAGCTGCAGAATTTCTCTGAGTGAGGAAGGCTGGGAGGCTCAGCAATGGCTCTGTCACAGGGAATCTGGATTGATGGGCTGGTGTCACAGCTGACACCTGACAGGCTTTTATCAGCTATGAGTGCCACGCCTGGTTAGCATATTACTTGGACTTTAGGAATGAGATACATCTATTCCCCTTCAGTAACTTGTCAGGCTGAAGCCAGAAGCTTTAGGAGCTTTCTTCATGGCTATGGGAGCTGCTGCCTAAACCAGGCAACACAAAGATCCTGCTGCCTTATGCAACTGAACTTCTTGCTCTGCCTTGCTGTTGTGCACCTCCGCAGGAGCAGCTCAGGGTGGCAGTGCTGTCCTGTGGTTTGCACTGTTCCCTGTGCTCATTCCATTTTCTTGCTGACACACGGGGAGTTCTGTCCCCAGAGGGAGCATCAGGGGTTTCATACAAAAAGGCCCAGAGATGCAAACTGCAGAAAGCTGCGTCCTGCCATGCTGGGTTTAATTAAGGGCAGTCTGGAAAAGTCCCTGTTTGGTAACATCTCTTTCTCCAGTCACACTGTGTTGGAATTCAAGTGGCTTTGTAGCAAGACTGAGTTTGGGCTCACATGTGGCAATATTAAATCACTGCCGTGTAGAAAGAGAAGGTTATTTCTATTTTCTCTACTTTTTGCATTTCAAGTGACCACCTGTGCCAAACACACATTTCTGCTACAAGTGTAGAAAGGAAAAATGTGTAACCTCTGTAGGAAGTATCAGAAAGGACCACTGCAAAATGCCACGCCAGTGATCGTTAGCACTGTCTAGTCCCAAAGGAAAGTGTAGCCTTTGAGTGACAGCACTTCATCCCCACATCATCTGGCTGAGAGGGAGCAGTGGCACACAAATCTGGAACAGACACAGCCTTGTGGTGTGCTGGTTGGTGTTTCATTTGTGCTCTCAGCACTGACCTGTCTCCTGGGGATGATTGACAGAGTTTCATGGATTTGAGAAACTTCAAGCAGCTGATATATGGATGTAAAATCTGCCTACTAAATATGTTTCATTTATTTTCCTATGAAATTTGTTATCTTTCAAATCCATTTATCCCATATAACCTACCTACCTACCTCATTAGACACAGTTGTATAAATAAATATAAAGGCAATGAAACATTACAATTTTTCCTAGTCATGTTCCCTTTATCCACAAAAATCATTGTTCAGGTTGATGTTAAGAATTTTCCTTGTTTTTCCTGGATATCCAGTGTAGTCTGACATAAGGTACCTAAGCTGTGCTGTTGCCTTTCCCCTGACAGCACATCTGCTGTGTAGATGCTCTGTGCTTTTTATGTGAAACCTGTGGCCCATGTGCTTAAAAGCATGTATGTCTGTCCAGGGGCTCCCAGACAAAATAAGGCAGCCCTTGTGATGTATAAAGAGATCTAGAAATACATTTATGTGTCTATATATGAATCATAAATCCACACATTGCTGTTCACAGTGTCTTTCTGTCAGCTTTGTGGTGGAGAATTTCAGGAGTGCTGGCAGGGAGGTGTCTTGTCACAGGCATTCTGCTGGGTGGCACAGCATACAGGTGAGTACATGTATATATCTGCATGCTTCTTCTCTGCAATACATCACTCAGGGTTATCCCAGCCTCAGAGGTAACATCCCATCCTGGTGAAGCAGCAGATTTAAGGCCTGAAATATCCTTGAAATTTTGCTGATGTGGGAAGCAAAGTATCTCCACTTGTTCTAGACGGCATCAGGGCTTCCCCCAAACTTTCGTATTGCCCAAGGCAGCTAGCTGGATTTTGAATCATGACTTCTGCTCATACAGCTGAAAGTTTCCCTCACCAGCTCCTTTCCCCTTGCTGTGCTTTGGATCTGCCCCTTGTACAGTGAAGACAAAATTCTGAGCCATGTGTGAGTTAGTTGTGCTGGTACAGCAGAGTGTCAGCAGTGCTTGGGCAGAGCAGGTCACAGTGGTGAATGACCATCTCTACTTGTTTCCAGATCTGTTTTCTGTACCTCTATGGCTATGTGGAATCAAACTCGGAGTGGCCTAAAGGCAAACAGCTCTATCAGAAAGAAGATTTGCTTTCTGTTCCTATGTTTGCTTCCCCTAAGCATAAAACAGCAGGGGTATTTTGCCGAGGCTATAGAGACTCTTTGGCTTGAACTAGGAAAAGGCAAAGCACAAAGAATAAAGAGAAGTGGCAATGTGTAAAATGGAGCCAAACACAGTTTTCCAGGGTTTGCAAACCCCAAACAATCCAGGTAGAGCATTTTATCCCCGAGAACAGGGACAGCAGGTGCTTTTTTGGAGGATGAGATATTCTGTTGACTGTCTGCAGCACAGGTCTCTCTTGCTCTGTCTCTCCTGCTGCTGCTAGAAAGGGAGCACAAAAGCTCCTCCTTACTAGATGTGGCTGAGAATTTCTCCAAAGCATCAGATGTCAAATCAACATTTTCAATCTCTTCTCTCTGCCCGAGTTACTTTTCCTTCATGTTTCTTTCACTGTTTTTCTCCTTCTAAATCCTCCCCCTGCTTCTCCCTGATCAAACCCTTTCTCTCATGGCAAACATCATTACTTCAGCAACTGAGATGAAATACGCCTCAGTCTACCTCAATCCCGGTGCAGACAGAAACCCAAGAGAGAAGGGCAAAGAACAGCAAATAAGGAGGTTTGCAGAATGCCAACACAGCAATGACAGTGAGAAATACAAGACAAAGCAGTTAACCACACAAGGAAATAAACGCTCCTGTGGGAAAAATCATACACTAATGCCTATTAGCTTAATAGCCCTGTGGTTTAGGCAGAGGGCTGAGAGACAGGGGGTCTGGGCTCTGTGTGCTGCAGCCTGGCTGTCACTTGGGAGGCTGGATCCTCACTCTGCCCTTGGTCATCTTTGCTTTCAGGTTTTCTGCTTTCCAGTGTAAAATGGAATCCAGTTTCTTGTGGGGCTGTCAGACACCGGTTGAGGTCAGGAGCACCCAGAGGAACCCACGCTGCTGGATGAGGGATTTCACCAGATGTATGCACACACTTGTCAAGGGGCAGGTCTATCCCCACACGGGGTTCCTCCTCTCCCATCTCACTCTCTGTCCAGATGCTGGAAGTGAATGAAGGTTTCCAGCACTTGTCTTCAGGACGGGACTGCACACAGTGTGCCCAGTATAAACCCCAAGTGCTCTGCTGCTTTTTTATTGGTTGTTGGGATTTTGGGGACTGAACCTCAGAGCAAAAGGTCAAAGAAAAAAAAAAAGAGATTAAATGGAGGCAAAAGGCAGAGCCAGTCCAACAGAGAGCGGGAGATAATCAGCAGTACCAGTTTACCAGGAAGGTTTATGAGGGAAGGAGAGCAAAGATTCCCTTGGAGAAAAGATAAAGAGGCAGATTATGATATACTTTGCTTCATAGCGCTTCCTGAAAAGGAGCTGAGGGCATTGTTTTCTGCTTTAATATATTGTGTTAAACATTAAAGGAATGAAGGCAGGGAGCCTGAGTAGCAATGAGTTAATCTGAAAAGCAGACATTTTTTAGGCTGGGGAGTAGAGGAATTTTATTGGTTATTATTAGACTTTCAGCTCACAATGGACAAGTCAATATTTTTTCTTTTGACTGCTGCTGTTTCCTCCTTTGATTGTTAAATCCCCTCTCTGCCTAGAAATACACTGCTTTGAACAGAGTCTGCTTGTATTTAGCAAATGGCCTGAGAAGGCTGAGCTTTGAGTCTGTGGGGCACATGACTCAGTCTGAGCACTGCAGAGACTAGATTTGGGGAGGTGTTGGGTTAATAAGAGATAAAACCCCTGCTCTAGCTCTTAGCACTAGGATTTGGGGCAGAAATGTATCAGCTCCCAGCATCCTTTTGCTGTGGGAAGGATAAGACTTTAGGGAGGATAAATAAGGGGATGAAATTCTGTGTTATTGGTTATGAATGTTTTGGACAAGAAATTTTAAAGAGCAGTGATTAAATGGAGGTCCTATTACTCGCAACTCAAGGCATGAGACCTTTTTCACTCTTTAGTCTTGTAAGACTGCCAGGAGTTAACACAAAAGTAATTGTTGGACAGTGGGTAGATGGTGATACTTAACCACCCCAGGGGGAAGAGAGGTCTCTAATGATGAGGGTGTTGCCAAACACTGCAAAAGGTTTCATCAAGCCAAATATTACAATTAACTGTTGCTAACTACTGCTCCTTATATTGCTTAAGAAGAGAGGACAAGGTTCCCCATACCTGGAAGCTTCTACAGGCATGGGAATGAATTTTGAGTAGATATTTTTAAAAAGGGTGAAATATTATATGTTTCCTCTTATGACCATGTCATGTCAGATTTACTGCCTTGCAGTGGCTAGCAAGGAACCTATTAGGGAATAATACTGCTACCTCAGAGCTGGGATATTAATTTTTAATCGATTACTTCTTTGTGATGATGATGGAAGTGAAATATCAAAGATGGGTGAATAGTGTAGCACATGCTCTTGCTGTTCTGGAAGCACATGCTGAGCCCCAAGCTGTTTTTAAGGCTTTCCTTTCCCAGCTGGCCAGAATAAGATGTGCCAACCTTCTCCTGCATCCTGCCAGCTTGTGAGCATCTCCCAGTCTCTAATGCATTACCACCATGCCACTGCAGGTGATGGATGGGGAAGCAAGGGCAGGAGGAAGGGTTAAACATTTTGGTTCCAGGGGGGATGAATCACTGAAAGATGGTTTATGATATTGATAAAAATGATTAGAAATCTCCTGGCAGAGGAAGGAAGCAGAATTTGCATCACTCCATCATCTGAAGGGGACAACCAAAGCATGGCACAGGACACCCAGGGTTGTCTTGGAAGGGAGCTGCTGTGTGCAAGTACCACCAGAGAGCAGGGCCCCTGGCTCCTGCCACGACTGCTGCACTGGCAGCCCAATGCCACTCACTTGTGGGTAACACCAAGATCCAACTGTTTGAGTGTCTTCAGGCTTTCCCGTGAGGTGGGTACCCAAGGCTTTAACCAGCTCCAAACAAATGCTCTCCAAAGACTCTGGTAGGAAAAGCAGCTGCTCTTTCCCCCAGGCTGTCTTCTCTACCTGCAAAACGTGTTATTCACCATAAAGCAAAGCATCTGTTGCCTACACATGGTAAGACTGAGAAGCCAGCATCTGAGGATAAAATAGGAAGAGAAAAATTGCTCCAGTTGCAGCTGCCAGTGGGGAGCAGTGTGTAATCAGGGAGGCTGAGAACCAGCCAGAGGAGCACCAACCCTCAGGCCCTCTCTGGGTAAGGTCCCTGGCAAACCATGCTTGCCACAAATGGTCAACTGCCTTGCTTTTAAATATTTCACGCAAGGAAATGGTCCCTCTACGTCCCCAGCCCCTAGAGCTGCAATAATCTCACCAATAATGTGAATCATGAATGCCATTTTCCCAAAGCGAGCTGTGTTTCTCCTTAGAAACTTCATGAAACAGTAATGAAGCAAGAAACTTTGGCTTTCAGAGCAGGTACAATCTGAGCTTCTGGTGGTGGAAGGATGTCCATGTGCATACGTATATGCACAGATGTTATTTACAAACAAGTCAGGACTTAGTTCCTGATTTTGGTGTGTTTGGCTTTGTAAACTTAACAAATCTTTCTAAGGTAGAAAATTCCCCCCAAAATCTTTAAATCTCTCTTAATCTGAGTCTGTTATCTCAGCTGCATCTGAACTGTTCACTTCAGCATGGGCTGAGGAACATGGTTTCCAGCCTTCTCTGAAAAACACAGGAGGAAAGAGCCCCTTGCAGCTGACAGATAGGGATTGATATTTTGTGAGAGTGTGTGTGTATGCACCAGTGCACACTTCAGTCTCAGAAAACACAGATCTGCCACCTGCTTGGAATCCTGCTTTGAAGCCTCAATAGCAAAGCAAGCAACAATGGGAAATGTAAAACAATTTCCCCCCTTTTTTCTCTTTTGGCCTTTCTGATTCATAAAGAAATTCTCCAGTGAATCCTCTTGCATTTGTAAAAGCTTAGTTGGCAAGGAAAGGACAAGTTAGATGCAATGCAGTGAGTTACTGTCTGAAGCTTGTTTCTATTCCTGATGATTCTTTGCAATATCCTGGATTGTATGAACACAGTGTATTTCACACAGGCTCATGCTGCAATCTTTCTCCCTCAAAGGCAAGTGTTGGACCTCAAAGCAATCACAAATCCAGCTCTGCTCCCTTATTGCAGATGTGCTTTTAAGGGTCACAGATGGAGGAGAAAGTTAGAGGTAAGTATGCTTTCAGTCCCTGCTTCCACTGGGCTCACAGCGACCACTAACCCAGTTTTGGCTCCTTGCCTGTTATGCAAAGCAAGAATTAGTGCATCTTGAATTGTGTGTAGTCACCGACTCCAGCTTTAAAAAGCTCCCAATGGACTTGTAACTTAGCACAGGCAAAAGGTCACAGCTGGGGGATCCAGGGGGACAGTCCTCTGGGAAGGGTCCACCAGATTTGGTTCCACCTGAACAGGGGCTCTCTGGGAAGAGGAAGCAACTTGTTGCTTTCTGTTTTCAAGAAACACAGAGATGGAAAAGGCTTCCCAGTTCCTATCAGTCTTACCTCTTCCTCTGACTGCTAGGTGCTTGTTGAGGGACTTAAACTACAATGCAGAGCACCTGACCCCAGTGGGAGCTGGATTTGACTGCTCTGACTTAGCTGAGTTAGAACTTGTCTCCTAGAAACTGTCAGAGGGCATCATCCATTACTGTCATGTTTGGGTTTGGATCGATAAGCATCATCTCTGCCCACAGGGACAAAGCTGTCACTGGTCAGTCTGGACTGGAAGAGAAATCTTCAGTGATTTCAGAGAAAGAAATATCTACTCTCTGGAAACTAAGTGTGCTAGGCTCTTCAAAAAGTAGCCTTTTTTTTTACTGATTCTTCTTTCTCTGAAGGAAAAAAACCAATTCAAGAACAAGAAAGAGGGAAAATAGAACTGGGACTTATAAGCAAAAGGAGTCTATTGTGTAGCAGGACTGAACCCATCCCCAGGTTTACATTTCACTGCTCATCTTGGGGCAAAATTCAATCCGGAGGTTTGCCTTCTCCTCTGCACTGAACACGGTGATTATGTTCATCCTATTCAGATTTCAGACTCAATTTTCCTTTTTCAAAGGCCTGTGCTCTTATTTTCCATCCATCCATTCTTACAGTTAGAAAACATACATTTGGGAGGCTGACTGGATTTGCTCTTTCCCTTGGGGAATAATAGATGTCATGCTGTTCAGAAAAATGAAAAGGAAAAAAACCCTTTCCATGCACCAAAGGGTGTGGGGAGAAAACCCTATTAAAAACCTGCATTCTAAATACTGTAATCTAAAGCTGACAAAGAGGGTCACAGACTTATTTTCTTCTTCAGCCTCAACCTTCCTTTAGCCAATTGAAAAATTTCTTGTAGCTCCTGTGTCTCCAGGGAGTTTGAACAGCATTGTCTCAAGATGTGTGCTTTCCCCACGATTGCGTAAGCTCTGACTCTTTTTTTAATATTCTAACAAAACAGATTTTCCAAACAACCACAACTCTTTTGTCCCTTTCAGTCCTGTCTGATACCTCATTGTAGGTGTCCATGAAAGGCAAATAGACATCTGTGGAATCTGAAGAAGAGCCCTGGCAGTTTTACACAGTCCCTCACTGCCTGCCTCCTTAATCTGACAATAAAATTGGATTTTTGGTGTCTCTCTAACACTCCAAAAAGTAAACCCCTTTCATAACATGTATCATTTTCCAAGGTAATTTGAAGAGAATACCTTTCACTTTCAAATTGCCCTTTGGCAGTTTTGAAGCCACTGTTGTTTTGTGAAAGCTCTTGGCATTTAAAACTGCTTTGTAAGGAGGAGGAGAAGAAATAATAATAATAAAGCAGCTCCCAACCCTGGCTACTTCACTTTCCTTCTGATCTGTGCAGAGCTTTCCAAGTGAATGGGAACACGCCGACAAACGTATTTTGAAGAAAATCTCATTTCGACCCCAAATGGTTCTTCACAATTTCCAATTCACGCTGTTGCCATTTTTGCAGGAACTGATGGCTGCCATTGTTATCAGAGCTGGCAGGCCCCGGCTAGGTTGCACAATCAGTGCTACCTGCCCAAACCTTTCATTATTCCCAAGTGGCAGGTTCTTATGGTATCTCTCTTTTATAGGCATTGCTCATTTCTATTTTGCATTTGACATGGCTCCCCCACTCGCTCTCTGCTGGGGTGCCCAGATAAAATGGCTCTTCTGAAGTTACAGGAACAAAGCTCCCACATGTGCCCAAAGTGGTTGGCAGCTCCTGTCCTTCCAGCACATTCCAGATCAGAGGCTGCTCTGTTTGTGGGAATTAGCAGCTGGGTAATTGCCCAGCACGCGGGTCCATTCTGCTCAGCTCTGGTGTTCTGGCAGCACTTTGCAGGCATGCAAGTGTCCTCTAAAAGCAAATCCAAATCAAAGGTTTGGGGAGCTTTTGTGTTTACAAAAATAAAGAGGATAGTGTTTTTGTTGAACTGTTTTTTCCCCTAAAAGTCTCTCTCTCTCTTTATCTCAGTTGGAAAAACCTGCAAGGGTGCAGAAACAACCCCCAAATGACCAAACTGCCCATCAGGCTGTGAAACAGGATGAGTGGAAAAAAGGTGACCACCTCCCCGCGAATGTGAAGGAGCTGAATGGAAGCTAACGATACTGGCAGCCAAGAACTGTGTCCCTGCATGAGCATAATTCAGGCAACCTGAAAGGGTGATATCCCCCTCCTTTCCACATTTTCTCATCAATAAAACTCCAGCTAGAGGTTCTGCTCAAGCCTGTGTAGCACCTGTGATTGACCCATGAGTTTCTTTTGTGACAGAGACAGCACTAAAGGGTAAAAAAACAGAAAGGCTTTTTGACTACACCTAGATAAACCTAATCTTTCAGGATTTTACTCTATAAGATGTTGCAGTGCATGTAGCTGTGGCCACCATGGCATTAGGAGGCCAGACATCAGATGCCTGGTGGTCTGACAACTCAGTCTAACAGCACTCCCTCTGGGCTATGGCAAGAGCCCAAATCCTGTGCTCCCCCTGTTTGCATGGCTCAAGCTGCTGAGTTACTGTTTTCCCCTGCCTGTTTTACGCATAAGTTTATGAATATGTATCCTCTTAGCTGAATGTGTATTAAGCCTGGAAAGTTCTATGTTCTGAGATCCCTCATTGGTTGTTCCCTATTATCCATCCATCTAGTAACCATATTGGATGTTTCCCTTAGCAATCAATCTCTTTTGCCCTGTTTGCCTGTTCCATTGGTTGAAACCCC
>VYZT01044094.1:0-24040 GCA_013400735.1 Pomatostomus ruficeps | reverse complement strand
GCTAGCATGACCATGTTTTAATGCTGACAGTATTGTTTCAGCTTGCCAGCATGTCTTTCGTTAAGAGATTCTGAAAGGAGCAGATAGTTGGTGCAAAGCATTTACCAGGTTGGTAGGCAAAGGTGGAATGATGGAAGAGCTGGCTATATTCTGTCCTGAGTTGTGTTTGACATACACAAGATTGTAGAAGTCTTAAAAGTCTTACCTCAAGTCACTTCAGGGTTTTCTTGTGTCACTCTTTTTAGGCCTACCACCTTGGATGCCTTTGTGTTTGGTTTCCTTGCACCAATTTATAAAGTGTGCTTCCCCAGGGTACAACTGCAAGAGCATTTGAAACAGCTTCCCAATCTATGTCGGTTTTGTGATGATATTTTAACTTGCTACTTCAGGTTAACTGTCTCAGGTAAGTGGTGCTTCTTTTATCCTTTTTGTCATCCATACTCCTGTTGGGATTAGTACTCCAGCATTCCATTTGTGAACCAAGGCAGATTACATTTCATGTAGTTTATGCTAGACTTTCTGTGGAGAAATGAAGGCTCTTCTGAAGCTGGGCAGAAAGGATTCAAAATTAAAAGCAAGTGTTAATGCTCAGTTTTAGATTCTGTCAAGCATTGGCAAAATCTTATGGCTTGTGCTTAGTACTCCCGATTTTCTCACATGGAATGGCTTTTCCACTTAAATTTTTCTTTGCATAAAAATACTGCATGAACTCTCTCTCCAATGTGACTTTATTTTTTAAGAATTCAAAAGCTTTTGTAAATACCTTTTCACTCTTCATCTCTCTACCTTCACTCCCCAGGCCATTCTCCAGCTGGACAGGATACAGCAGATGCTAATCTGCAGAAGCTCACACAGCTTGTAAATAAAGAATCCAACTTGATTGAAAAGGTTACTTTTGCTTCAGTATCTTTAATTTTACTGCTTTGTTGTGGTTACTTGTTCGCAGATATCTTTGCATGGCAATTGCAACTGTACAGTGGACTTTATTTTAATTACTTCTTTTCTAGTGAGTTACATTGTGTAGAGAGGCAGGAAGAATATTGCATCATTTGGAAGGAGGAATTAATGAAGCCTTGTACTTAAAAAGTATTTTTAATACAACCAAAAGAACATTGTCTTGCAGATGTGCGCATCAACAAAGGAGTGGTATCTTTCCGCAAGTGTACATTCAGCAAAGGAGGAGGCAGATATACTGGTGAAAACTCAGAAATGGTGCTGCAAATTAAGACTGATCTCCAGCTTTCCTTGCTTCCAGCTGCATGCTGTAGTAACAAACCAGCAGTCACTCTTCTCCTGCTTGTTCTACATCTAGCTGTTTTTTCTCATGTTCTTTGTTTCTAAGGCTGTCACTCAGCACCTATCAAAAGCTATCCAACTTACCTGAAAAATCTTTGTGAAGAATTAGCCTTTTCATGCAGGCAAAACACTTTAACTGAAAGGGTAGAAGGCATTTCTTTCTGAAAAAGATCAGTGTGTGAAACAGATCATTAACTATGATCAGCTTCTGTAGCATTAGGTATTGATGCTCTTTCTGGCATCAAAGTATGGCTGTAGAAGTTTTAAACAATGGGTTACATAGACATTTGTCAGGTATGATTGAGGAAAAGCTGATCCTGCCTTGAGGAAAGGGGATAGACTGGGCAGCCTCTGCAGATCTCCCCTGTGCTGTCTTTTATTCTGTACCAATCAAACTTTTTGAGACCACATTACACATAGGGCATTAGATTGATTTCCTATGAAAAGGTAAATTTTTTTATATTCAGAGATTAATTTTAACCTGTCTTTGAAAATGTCTTATCACAAGTTCTTTATTAAGTACTTTTTGAAATCTGTAACTAATACAAATTCACTCAGCATCTCCAGAACATTTCTGATTTGAAAATATTTATTCTTGCCTGGTGCTGAATATACAGAAGCATCCATTGATATTAGCAGTTTGACTTTTGATCTGCCTTCTAGCAGCATTTGGCTATTGTACAATACTTGACCTCTTAGAATCGGTGTTGCTTCCTTCAGTAATCTTGATCAAATGACTTGAGCAGAAGCACATCCAGTTGCCCTGGGTTTGATGCACCATTTGTAAGGGAATGAACAGCAGCTCTAACACAAGCATATATTTGGGAGTGAAAAGAAACCAAAACGCCGGTTGTGGCTGGCCCTGACAGTAAACGCACACCAACCCAGTGTAAATGAAGGCAGCCTTGACAAATAAGACTAATTGTATAATCTATATTCTGCTGTTGCCAGATTCGGCTCTCATTGTTTCTCTGCAGATGGACAACAACCTTCGTAAGAGTCCTCAGCATCCCCCTCGTAAGCTCACAACACTCAAGCTCGCTGCAGGTGGAGAAGAAAGCAGTCCAGTGACTCGTTTATCACCTTGACACCTCTTGTTACCCGTACACGTGTGTTTTTTAACTCCACCGAGTGCCACAGTAAATTTTTTCACATGAATGTTTTTCAAGGGAAGAATCTGCTAATGGGTACAAGTAGAGAAGAAAGAGAGCTTTACAATCTTCTATCTACCTGTTCTTTTAAGAAATTGCATAGTTCAGGCTGGCCATACACTAAGCTGAAGCTAAGCTAAGCTAAGCTAAACCAAGCTTATTACTGCGGATGTTAACATGATTTTGTACAGCATATTTTTGCCTTTAGCCTAGCAGAAATGTTTACCTAAAGTTAAAAATCTGCTTATGGAATGTTCACTGTTATTTTGTTTCGTGGGTTTTGATTTTACTGTAATTATGTTACTGTACATGAATGGGTATACTCTTTGTCTGAAAAGGACAAAGTCCAGTCGGAAAAGTCTGAAAAGAAAAAATGTTGCTCATGGCAGCTGAGAAATTGAAAGAAATGACAGGAAGGTAAATATTTTAATTGTGCTTTAATGAACCTGGGGTTTGTGTTTTATGGTTGTTTGTATCTTTGAAAATTTGTCATGTACTTTGAAGGGGATTATTGAAAAGCATGTGCGCTATGGGGATTAAAATGATGCACAATGCTAACATTTCATGGTACCTCATATTAGTCCTTTGTGAAACAGGCTTAATCTGTGCACAAGGTAATACCACATGCTGCAAAACTGTTAAGTTAAAATCACAGAGAACTTGTAGTGGATGAAGAAGTTTGATTAGTTGCTGTCAGGACAAGAGACTTGACTAGCAAACGTACCTTGTCTGTGGAATGAAAGGGACTGGTCAGGGCTTTATAAGAAAGCTGACGTAGGCTTTTAAATTTGTCACAAATGCCTCTGAATTAGTTTTGTCTTACTTTTTAATAAGCACTACAGTTAATTCAAAAATTAAACTAAAATTTTTTGTTGTATGATGGCCTATCTAGTTCAGAGTTCTTTCCTCTCTGCAAACTGGGGTATATTGCAGGGCATATTTCTTCTGTTCAATTATATTTTCTCTTTAACAGCAGCCTTGCCAGTTCTAGAGACCAAAGCAATTCTGTTTCAAGAGAGATGCTGTAATTTATTACTGGCAAAGTACTGGCAGATGCTTCATGAGTAGGTGTAAAGAGAATTAGACAAGAAGTTTGGCCAAAATGGCAGTGCTTGGGATACAGAATTCTGATAGCTGTATATGTGAGATAACTGTTCTGGCTTGTTGGTTTTTTTTCTGGCCAAATTGAAACAGTTTTTCAGCATCCCTTCGGCTACTAGTCATGTTTGAGATACACAGATAAATTACTTCCTATTTGTAAAGACAAGACAGTAGATTGTGTACATATTGTACCTTTGGGCTTGATATGTGAGGAATGTAATATCTTTAACATTTCTTAATTGAAATGTTGGGTTTCTAATGAGCACTTTAAAATACTGTTTAAGCTTCATGCTCTTACTAGAGTATTTGTTGCAGTGATTTGAAATTAATTTAGCTCATATTCCTAATAACTGTATAAACTGACAGTTCATTACATGCAAAAGTAATTAAAAAGTTTAAAATTTTTACTGCCTGGACCTTGACAAGATTTGTGGGAGATTGAGTCACATAGCTTTCCAGAGTTTTTCTTCTACAAACACAGCTATGGAGAATATGCCTTAGTTTGTTGCTTTTGTGAATATGTACACTCAACCTATAAAATCTCTTTGTAAAAAAGGGTTGTTGTTCCAAGATTAAAATTTTGGATTTTTAGTGGAATTTTGCTAGAGTTTTTTGTGGAATTTATGTTGAGCTTTTTGAGTGTTTTTTTTGTAAAAAGGTTTCTCTTGTCCATTAAAAAAAAACAAAAACCCCTGCTAACTGCTAGGACAAGAAATTGAAGCAACTTAGCATAGACATGAGATCAGATTTTAAATTTTTATCACACCTCTTCAGTATTACTCCTTTCTTTCAACATAACTTCTTTTGGGAAGGGGGGAATGGGGAGGCACGCATTTGCTGATCTTACTTAATACGAGCTCTGGGCTGTGTGACACCGAAATTTTGGTAAACCAATGGTCATGGAACTTCATTCCCTGGATGGCAGAGGACAACAGGGCTAGAGCACACAGCAAACGTTGCCTGCAGTCATGCACACCATCCAGGCAACCAGTGAGGTTGCACAGCTGTACACTTCCTTATTTTACTTTCTACTCAAGGTGAATTCAAACCCAGACTGCTTTATGTGGGCAGTGTCATCCCTGGCCTGGTAACTCAGGCTTGCCCATTAGTTTACTGGCATATTTTGTGTGCCTGAGTTCTGAAGCTGGGAGGTGAATGCTGTCCAGGGTGGTGTCAATTTGAGTAACTGTCTGCATCTGAAGTACTCAAAGCTACTTCTCTGGCAAGGGGAGAAAGATGGGATTGAGGTGCAATTCATTTTCTTAGAGCAGACACTAAGAATTGAGTCCTGGACATGTGCTGTGTCTGCTGTGGGCAAAGGAAGCCCTGGCTGTCTAACTCTGCCGTAAGATGAAAACCTCTGGTGACTGGCTTTTCCTCTGCTGCCGGAGCTGCTGGGTGGTCTGAAACACAAGGAGTCAGGTAGCCTGCTGCCCAGGCAGCCGTGGTGTGGCCTTGGAGCTGCGGTTCGCAGCCTGCTTCCTGTGCAGAGCACTGTCTGCTGTAGCTGCTGCAGCTCTGCAGTCCTTAAATACTTCAGGTTGACACATTGGCTTCTGGTGCACGCATCTACCATGTGCGAGTGTGGGATATAGCACTGGGTTTTCAGGGCCTTGCTGCTGCCGGGGCAACTGATAAGCCTCATCCTCCTTGCCCTCCCTCTGGAAAGGTGGTGGCTAGGAACAGATACTACCTTGCAAGCAACTTATCCAGCTGCTGGGTGTAAGTGGAGTGGACCACTTCGGGAGGTTGCAAATTTAACCCCGCTGCTCCCAGGCAATCTTCTGGTAGAAGCTATGTATAGCTATCCTTAGGGCTATTTTGTGTTTTTCTGTGTTACCTGGTTGTAGGAATATTCCAGAAAAAATGAGATGAAAAAGGTTACAAATTAATTGCTACAAATATGTTCTATTTAACATTCCCAAGACTGCTTTAAAAATGTCTGCCCTTCCCTTCTCTCTCCCCACTCTCCTTCCCGTTCTGAAAATACTGTTACATTTTATATACACTTATACATTCATGATGTCACATCACTTTTGCTACTGTAGCATACCACTCCATTAAGAAGAAAAACACCCGATTTGATTCCTGGTTAAAATGGTTTGCAGACTCCCTTGAGTGGGTTTCTTTTGCTTGGTATGATTCTTGGCGTTGCAGTAGGAACTGTTCATAGTGTGCTTTTTTTTTTTTCCACGCAGAAAGGCAGAGCAGCTTTATATGTTAGCTTGACAAACTATGTGGTAGCTCAAAAATCTGGATGGTCTGTGCAGTTGGCAACAAGCTGTCCCTGAGTGGTTGATCATAGGCATGTTTCTCAGTGAGAAGCTATTCCCTATGCCCAGCCACTTGCCAGGCATATGGTACATGATACCCGGCCTGGAGGCCTCTCAGTGACACTGCTCTTCTGTGTCTGTGTGAGACCCAGCCATGCCAGGGTAATGATGATGTGGGACTCAATGCTCTGGTCGTGCCCTGTACCCTGATCTGGGCAACAGAGCAGAGGCCAAGCCCCACTCTGTCATTTCCTCCTCACGCAGAAGGGACCTGCCCAGCAGTGGTAAGGGCTGGGAGCAGCCTGTTCTGGAGCTGAGTTCTGTACCAGAGATGGCTGCCCGGATGGCAAGTGGGTTTTTTTACACCATCTCAGGGATGTGTTAAAGCAAAGAAGGAAAGAACTGAGTCCAGGGTTCCCTGTGCCATGCTGGTTTGCTGTTTGTGCCTGGAGCAAAGGTCCCAGAAATAGATCCCAGCTGCCTAAATATATCAGATCAGGTTGGAATGAGAATCTGGGAAGGAGAAGGAAAGAAAAGGTGATCAAGGGAGAGGCATCAGGGGCATCTGTTTTCACCCTCAGTGACTTCATGTCAGAGATTTATGAGTGTCATGGCATTTGGGACTGAAAGACTGCTTCATGAGTTACAAGGTACTGCTCTTGTGGGCAAAACGTGGTGGAAATCCAGTGGCTTGCTGCAAATCTGAAAAAAAAAAAGAAATTGTTTGTAATGTGCTAGGTCAGTCTGTCTCAGTGCAGGACCAAGCGAGCAAGGTTTACTGTGTTTCATTGAAAGTTAAGCTGAGACCAGGAATCACTGTACTTCCAGAACAAGGAAGATCTTGCAGTAAATCAGCCCATGGCACAAGGATGTTCCTCAGTGCTGTTCACATCCCTTTTCCTCATTTTCTCTTTAAAATCCCAAGGGTTTTATTCATCTTGAATGTCAATGTTCCAAATTTGTATATTTTCAAGTGTTGCATGTGGGTTCTGTTGATTTACTGTTATCAAAATACAGAATGTGGTCCTTCATTTAAGCCCTCAGTGCATAGAAATTGTATGCCTTGAGTTTCAAGCAGCTCATTAAGTAGAAGCAATCCTTGTGTAAACATTTGGTGTTCAAATCAAATTTGCCAAGCCGTTTTGACAAGGGTGGCTAGGAAGCCTGCCAACTCACACAGACACCTCACGGTTTTTGTTTTCAGGAACAGAGAGGTGAGAGAGGGAAAGCAAACTAAAGAAAGTGGAAGTCTCTGCAAAGCTCTGGCTTACCCAAAGCAGCCTTCAAGTCATGGAGGTGGAGTCCATCTTGGCTTCTATTGTCATTTGCTGTGGTGAAAAGAAACATACACTGAACATATAGTGGGCTATGGATGTTCAGGCCAGGGTTTCACAGTGAATTTTGCTCTGAGTTGTGACCACTAGTGAGAGACATCTCTAAAAATCACTTCAGTAGTATGTTACAACTGCTCAGCAGCAGCCATGGTAAGAGGAAGAGCTGCAGCACCTCCATGGCCAGTGACACGTCCTGCTGAAACTTGCTGTTGGAAAAAGCTAATTTTTTACACCTACATGTTCTACAGAGAAATGCAGTGATTTGGACGGGAAGGATTGCTCATACCCAGATAGAAATTTGGAGAGGAGGGAAGGGAACTGATGGATATAGAACAGGCACAAATTCTTCTGGTATAGTTGATACTCTGTGATTACGTGGGAAAGGGATTTCAGCTCTCTGCTCTGAATTAAGGAAAGTGAGAACTCATTTTGGCTGCTCCACAGCTCTTGGCAAGTGTCTGAGCCAGTGGATTAGTAGCTTCTCTGCAGTGGGCAGAGGTACCTTATTTTTCACAAAAATCCCTGAAAGGTCCCATTTCCTTGGTGCAGGATATGAAAAACTCAGAAATCCCCTTGGCTTCCATAGGGTAAGAAAGCAGTTTCCCATCTGTTCTGTTTGCTTTCTTAGCAGCGCACAAGGATTATTTTCTTTATCTGGTGTCCTTATTTTAGCTGAGCCAGGTAGCTGTCTTCACAGAAGGAAGATGAAGTGTTGAAATGGTGTTGGCAATCGGTGGCACCCAGCGCAGAAAACATAGCAACAGTGTGACATGCTCTAAAGGACTGAAACAGGCAGAATACTTACTTATTTTTTCCCAAAGAATATTTTGTGGGAGGCATTGTATCTGCTAGATACTACCTCCAGCAACAGGCAGTCATGACAGCAATTCCTAAGGGCTCTGTGCTGCTTGCAGCCCTGACCAGTAGACATCAATTTCCACCAGAGACTCCAAAGAGAACTAGGACAGCTGAAATTACAGTCCCACAGTGAAAGACAGTGGGCATTACCCACATTTCTCCTAAAATTACCAGCTCAGCTTTCTCTTGGTTCAACCTCAGTTCACACTTAGGTACACTTACGTCAGTTCGGTGTAGAAGACTCCTGACTTACGTTGGTGTATCTTGACACTGGCATTGTTCCAGTTTGCTCTCCTGCACCAGACTAGGAAGACCGAACCTGAAGTTGCCAGCTGTCCATATAATCGCTCATGATGTTTAGTTTGGGTAGTTCCAACATGTTAGGATGTTACCATTTCTGTTTATACAGCACTTGTGCTGGGATTTGATAACCATTTGGCACTAAGAGACAAGACAAATAAGTACAAATACCCCATCTTGTGGCATCAGAAATTCACCCATAGCTGTGACAAGGGTTGACTCTGAAACAAGCCTGATGCACAGCTTAAATGAGGGAAGCTGTGATATTAGTGACAGAAAAGTGGGGGCAAGATGTCTCTTTTACTAACCTGTATAGTTCATTAACGAAAACAGTTGAAGAGGAGCCCACGGCAATTTTAGGGCCTCTTGTTCAATGTTGAGGGTAGACTTTGTCCAGAGTATTTACTCAATGTGTTTTCCCTTTTATCAAGAAAAAGTCGGTTCTCTGTGCTTCTTTCCTGGGTTTCTGAGTGGGCCAGATTCCTGGAATGAAGCTCCTGGATGCTGTCTGACTCATCCGGTTGCAGGAGAGGTGGGTGTTCCTGAGAAATACATGGGGCTGGTTTCCAGAGCTGCTTAAAGGACTCGCCAAGTTTCTAAAGTGATTTGTAGTCTGGAAAATCTTTTCAGAGCATGAGGTTGCTGTTTTATCTGTCAGGGTAAAGGAAGATTTCCTTACCTCCTTCACAATAAGGGCACGTGTTTGTAGAAAAGCCCTGCCCTCATCTGCATAACGCTGTTTTTTCCACTCTCAAGTTTTTAATTCACATTTCTGGTACACAGAATTCTTGTATTCTGTTCTTCTCCTGTGCCTGGCAAAGTCTGACATAAGGGAAGATCAGTTTTGAGAGGTTCTTTGTTCACCATTAAGAAAATTGTCCACTGTCATAGAGGAAATATCTTACCTCCTGTATCACAAATTGTATTCTTGGAGAAAAAAACAGTAAGTGCCGGAATGACATCTGCTCTCTGAATTGTCAGGCTATTTGAAGGGTTTTCGACAGCCTTAGAGCCTGCATTGCTTCACTGCATCTGCTGATCTGTTAGAGCTATTATTGAAATAGCATATTGCCATAAATGGGACAGTACAGAACAAAACCAGACCACTTTTCTTCTAAAGGCCATTTGAACAAAATAAAATAGGCTATGCTCTCAGAAATTACCACAGGATGTAAACCATCTGATTTTCATTAAGCAATTAGCTGCTAGTTCGTAAAAATAATGATATCCTTTTTGTTCTTTTTCAGTCAGTTTAGTGTGGCCTGAGGTTTTAATAACTCTTCTCTGTGTTTTCAGTTTTAGTAACTTTTCCTTTAGTTTTAGATTTTACCAGATGTCTTCCTGAAACTTAGTTTGAGATAACCCCTACAAAACGTTAGGTAATTCTTCATATGAAGCCAACACGCCCTGGAAAGAACTCATATACAGTCATTTTAAGTTGATAAAGGTGAATTTAGGTTCCTACTTGTGTTTTCTGACTGCAATTGATGGCTGATTTATTAACGTGCTCCCACTTTTCGCTCTCCATGTTTTTACAAGTGGAAGCTTCCAGTGCTTTCACGGGTCAAACACCAACACTGAATAGATGAGATGGCTTGACCTGACATAAGCACTTGTATTGCTTGTGCTCCTCTTGCTCTTCATCCTTTTCCAGGACCTTCCCAATTATTTGGTAGCTGAATTCTGCAAGAAATTTCTGGTGACTTCAGGTACATCCTCAGTACCTGGTGTGGATGTTGGAAGGATGTTGCCTTTTGGAAGGAAAACAGGATATTTTCCTAGGATTTCCTGAGCCATATGGATGAGGATATAATGAACTAAGTATTTTGGCAAAGACAGGTATGCATTTCTCTTGTTTAACTCACAGAACAAAATTACTAGTCAGGAGCAAACCTTGAGGAAAGCTTTTTTAAAAGGACAATATTATTTTTTGGGGCCTGAAGCTTAAAATACTGTTCTTAAGAGACAGTATGCATTTAGGACTTACCTAAATTGTTTCTAATTGTGTTTTAGTATCTCCTCGCTCATTCACTTGCACACTGAAGCAAGACAAAGAGTCTTTAGTGCTCTAGGTATGTCCCAGCCTGATGTGCAGCAGCATCTCCTCTTGAGACTGACCCCCAAGGTGCCCTTGGAGAGCCCAGCAGCTGCTGGGATCACTTTATCTGTCTATTAAAAGTGAAAGTAAAGGAGTTTTTACAGTTCACGGTATTCCTCAGAAGTCACAAGACAAGAGCTGAAGAAGGGTACTATACTGGGAGCCAGGAGTCAAAGAAAGCCTTGGAGCAGCAAGCAACATGTCCAGGAGTATAAAGAAAGGATCCTGCATGGGCACCTGTTAGAGTGTTCATCACTTAGAGTCAGAGTAGTCTCTAATCCCACCGCTTGATTTTGCCAAGGTGTTCTATAGCACCTCATGCTGAAAGCGTGTTCTTTTACAAATACTTTGGTACAAGACAAAGATAAACAGAGTACCAGAAAGGAGAGAGAAATTTTGGTTGATTCCTCAAAAGCGCAAGCAGGTAGACATTCTAAATCATGTGTTCTCTTTTTGTTGAACTAAACCAGTAATTTTTTCACCCCAGAACATTGAAGAGTGAGAATTTAATAGGGCTTTTGACAAAATGATATGCTAAAAAAAAAAGGACAAACATTATTTCTTGATAGAAGCTTTTTTCTTGTTACTTCATAATGTTTTAATACTCACCCTTTGAACTTTGAACAACATTAGCTTGTTAGAGCATGAGTGAATTCTGTTTTCTTTCCTTTCCAAACTTCTTTCTTCATTGAAAACTGTCTTCCTGAGGAGTCAAACATATGAGGCAGAGATGTGGGCTTTTTCAAAAGGTATTTTAAAGTCTTTAGGTCTCTGGAAAGAAGAGCAGAACTTCAGTTGCTGTGGAAGTGCCAAACTTGATGATGCCTTGTCACCACAATTAGTCTCAATTCTCAGCAGACCTTGAAAAGAGTGACTGCAGATTTTTCCAGGAAATGAAATGCTGGCTGTCACAGTACAAGCAGCAAATGCACTTCGATTCTCTTCAGATTCCAGAAGTCAAGTTCTCTGTCATATTAAAATTCAGTACATATTAAACTAAGATGTATTATATGTAAATGAAGCCAAATGATCAAGTCCTGGGTTTTGTGTCCTAAAAGTAAAACAGTGTCACTTTGTTTCAGTACTGAATCTTTTCCTCTTGAATCACCAACCCTATAGATAATCAGAGGACATTTTATAGCTACTAACACCTGTGGCTTAGTTTAAAAATGCAGTGTTGTCGTGGTTTGACCCTGGCCAAGTGCCAGGGCACCCACAGCAGCTACTCACTTGTTCCCTCCCCTGCCACAGCTGGTCAGAGGAGGGAAGGAGAGGGGGGAAAGAAATAACACAACGGTCCATAAGTTGAGATAAGGAACAGGGAGAAAATGCACCAAGTACAAAGCAACTTAAGTTGCAAAGTGAAATTTATTACTACTAGAGTTAGAGGGAGGATATGAGAAGTAAAACTAAACCTTTAAAAGACACCGTTCTTTCCGCCGCCCACCCGCCCCCCGTCCCTCCCACCAACAGCGCAAGGGGGACAGGATGCGGGGGTTCAGGTCAGTCCATTTCCAGGATCTTCTTCCCCTGCTTAGGGGGGGAACCTTTACACTAAAGGTTAAAAAGTGACAAAGCCTGTTTGTAGGCTAGAGCACATTACATTACTTGTCTCCAAATTCCAAATTTAAACCTTCATTTATAGCATGCATGCTCTTACCTAATAGCATTTATTTGACATAGAATCTTTCCCTCCAAGCCACTACTCCTACAGACTAATGGAACAGAACCTATTCCTTATACTCCATGAGTTGTAGTGATTTCTAAGCAGATCTGTTTGATCTCTTAAATGAGTCACTATGCTGATTGTAACAGCATTTCATATTTTCAGATATCAAGAGGAAGCTATGGAAATATTTCACCTGCAAGAACGTGTGCTACACTCAGACTTTTAACTTTAGATAAGCAAGAAAGAAAACTATTAGACTGCATACTCTATTGATTGTCAATGGCTGAAGTACAGCACTTGATGAACTTAAAAAGTACAGGTAGAAATCAAACATACAAAGAAATCATAAAACAATGACAAACCTTCTTGTTGATTTCCACTTCAGATGTAGTTATAGAAGATGGGGTTTTAATTTTCTTTATCAATTGGAGTTTTGCAAATCTTGATCAGCATATGTCTCACACTGTCTTGCTCAAAGAAAGAAAGGGGTGATACATAATATTTAACTCTTGTTGGACAAAAGCAAGACCACCAAAGATAGCTTTCAAGTTGCCCAAAGACCATTAAACAAGTAAAACCCTCTCATTACTTTTGCCTCTGTGTTAAGGGATCAGCATTAACAAAAAAATGCACTCCAAATAAAGTACTCCTCAACAAAAACTGCTGTAAGAGCCTTTCACACCTGCAAGGTAAAATGAAACTAAAGATTTATTTTGCTGCTGGTACTGATAAATAACCTAACATGAATGTTAAAGTCTCTGCTCTAGACATGGAACTCTCATCCACGTCAGCTCTTCAGCTGTAATCTTAAATACTGTGCAGGACAATGTAGTATGTTCAAAAAACTGTATTGCCTTAGGCTTTTCTCCCCATACTTACTGCTAACTTAATTGACGCAGTTGGCAGTGGCTAGCGGGAGCTGGTTATGCTATAAATGTTTGCAGCATGCAGGGTGCCTAGTCCTCTTTGAACCGCTTATGAAATTTGGTTAGTAAACCATCTGTTCCTGATGTTTTCCCAGGGTGCAAATGGGATCCAGGAAAAACTGAATATGTTGCTAACTGTAAATCAGATATCACAATGGTGGTTAGACTCCAGTTTCCTCAATGGCTTCAAAGTCTTTAAATTTGAATCACTTAAACACATGATGCCAGTAACATGCAAGCAGAAAGTAATAAAGCTGAAAAAATAAGGTGGTTCCTTAAAGCCAAGGCTTCTGTTTATGAGCACCAGTTGAACAACACTACTTCATGTGGACTAATTGTTGTGTTCCTCCAAGAAAGGACATTACAGAAGTTTCTTATAAAATGGGGTATTTTTGAGACCTCATCAGTCAAAATGAAAGGCTCCATCTGAGCAGAAACTTCATGTGTTGTGGCATCACTTGCAGCCCCTTGCCCCTAGAAACATCCTGGGTCTGCCTGTTATACAGCTCTTTCAGAAGGCAGGAAAGGAGTCCAGAGCTCCAGTGAATGTCTGGCTTGGCATCAACAGTGCCATGACTGCTCCCTCATTGCCTGTCTGTGCCATGGCTGCTGGGGATTTTCAAATCAAATTAGGGTGGTGGTGATGGGAGCAGGCTGTGACAGGGACAAGGAAGTCACGCTCAGAGCTGGCTGAAGGGAGGCTCTGTAACAGGATCCCGAGGTTCTGGCAAAAGGGAAGAAGGGGCCTTGGGTGGAGTGTCTGCCTGCTGTGTTTTCTCCAGGTGGGAACCATTCCCTGCTGGGTCTTTTCAAGAGTACCCAAGGCCTGGCATGGCCTGCAGCTAGAGCAATAACACTGTGGTAGCACTCTGCCTGTTCTGGACATTCTGGATCACTGTCTTTCTCCCAGGCTTGAGGTCATGATCTGCAGCATGTCAGACTCTGGCACACAGCATCATCACAGTATTGTCCAGAAGGAGGTCTTCAAAAGAGCAGATCTTCAAAAGAGTAGGCTTTTACCAGAACCTTCTCAGGGTTTGATATGTCGAGCAGAGAAGAGAGGGTGAGGTGAGGATTATATTTCCGTTGGTAACACCAGACTTGGAAGCTCTACATAACAAAATCCTGGTTGAGGTGGTACACAATTAGAGCACTGATATGTCTTCACAATGCTGGGGGAACCTGGGAGGTATACATATGGTACATTATTCACCACAACAGCTTATTTGGGTGTGTAACATATGCCAAGCTAGATGACATCAGATCCCAAGAATCTACATTGCATATTTCTGAGCTGATAATCATGACAGTTGTGAAAAGTGGGAGGAAAAGGATAAATTCAGTTTTGAGCAGAGGGTGACAAAATAAATTCAACAACTGGAATATAAGAGAAGAAAAAAGCTTACTTGTGAAGTGAGAGAACTTGAGTAGCCAAGGAATCAGTCCTCTTGGTGTGTCAGAAAACTGCAGGCATCTAGGATGGAGTTTGGCCACTGTTGCAGAGACTGAGCTTGTTTCTGGTGAAAAGAGATGTAATTTCCTACAGTTAGCATAAGCACAAATAACCTTTTCAAGAACTAAAATCTTACTATTAGTAATGTGTTGGAGTTACTATATATTTCTGTCATGAGTTGCTCGTATATATTGAGTAGGGTACTCTAAGCCCCCCATTAGGTTTTACAATGAAATATTCTCCAGTTTTGCTGGTTTGCTCCCTCTGGCATGGATTTATTCATCATTGCAACTCTAGTAGTGATGGTAATAGCTTCCAATGAAGTGCATCCAAGTATATGCTACTTAACATCCTTTCACCCACCACTGGGTGTGAAATAAAGGAATTGTTCAAGTGTATGAAGTAACTATTAAAGTTGGATTTGAACATGAAATGAAAAATCATTCTGTAGTGAACTGAAACAGCATGGAAAATTTGCAGAGGTAGATGGTAACTGCCTGAATTGAAATCCATCCGGCAAATCCAAGCTAGCATCCTGATGCAAAAGCCTTACTAGACACTCACTCCTACACAAAGGCACTCCTGAAATGGGAATAGCAGTAAGCAGTGAGGACTTCTTTTTCATGCCTCATGTCAAAAACAGCACTGCTTGTAGCACACTCCGATTATGTTCTTCTAAAGCGGACTTTGCTTAGTCAGCCAGTGACATCACAAGTTGCAGCATGTACGTCATCCTTGGAGGACTGTCATCCAAACATTATCCTGCTTCATTTGCAAGACATGACAAGTGATGGGGTGCTTGCCACTCATGTAAGTTTTACTACCTCACACAGATACAGTGCAGCTGCAACAGTTTGAAGCTCTAGGAGCTCCTGGTCTGGAGAGAGGTTAGGTGTAGGCACTGCCTTGGGGCAGCACTCACAGAGGGTGTCTGTGTGTGGCAGCCACAGCTGGACACACATTTAATGTGATGTCCAAAAAGCAGCACAGACCTTCTTAGGCAGCTGTGCTCTGACACTTACTAAACACTGAGTTTTTCCTTATCCTGGAGCAATTCTGGCAGGTGGGAGTGAATCCATCACAGAATTATTTCAAAGTGTAACTCTCATCCAAATAGTCATCACATTGGGCATCCTTTGACATAACAGTCATCACATTACTCCCTGGGAACCACAAAGACCAAAAAGAACCTGAGCTTTCCTCACACTGAGATGATGAACATATATAGGCTCAGATACTGCCTTCATGACAGCAGTGGAATACCCACATCAGGAAACTTCTGAGTCAGCATGTCCATGTCCAGCCTACTAAACCTCCGAGATAGTGCTGAGTATACTGATAAATTCCTTCCTGATGCACTGGGTTTTTAAGATACTATCTCAGCTTCATCTCACCTCTGTTCTATATTTCATCTCCTATTGGCCGTGGAGACATCTAAATGACATCCATGGTAGCTTGCACAGCCAGTGTTCACAGCCCTGGAAGCCCCATCCCAACCTCTCAGTGGGGCTCAAAGCCACAAGACACACACATGTAGCGTGGGAATCTGAGGTGTGGTTGAGTGACTGGCAGATAGAAGATGGCCAAGGCTCACTGCTTGATCATATACTGTGGCTGTGCACAGAGCTGCATCCCAGGCTGTGACATGCTGGAGTCCTTCTTGCTGCAAATCCAGGCTACCCAGCCAATGCACATCAGAGCACCTCCATGACACCAAGCTTCTGGTTTGCACAACTGTTCCTCCACAGATGTGACCAGCCCTCCCTTACTCTTAGCATTTCAAAACCAGTATGACAAGCTCTGTCATTCTGCTTTTTTCTCTCTGAATCTGCTGGCTAGAATTCACTACTTTCACACATTTTTACACAGTAGAATACCTCCTGAGAGATAAAAAATTGTTTGTAACCCTTGTCCCTATTGTGCTCAATTGCCTTCCCAGCTTTCTCCCTGTGAAGTTCAACCCAGCCAAATGGAAAAGACAAACCACCTCCTAGACAGCATGGGAATAAAAAAACCAAACCAAGGCAAGTTTCATATTCCATTTGAGAATAGTGTCTTCCCTGTGGCTACGGGTGAGGTCCCCGGGGCCTCTGAGAGTGCATAGAAAGTGCTGCAGCATGTGACATCTTCTCCTTAGAGACAGCATGTCTTCCTGACTGATAATCAGATTAATCTTTTTCTGAGATGTTTCCAGAAAAGCTCCAGTTCACTCAAGTACTGATCTAACTCTCTACTGAATTTACTGGCTGTGCCCAGAATATTCATGGCCCAGAGCAAGGCTCTGCCTCACCATCTGGACAGCCAAGTGATATCAGAGAGACTTGGGTCACACTTTGACTTGCAGGAGAATGTATTTCATGGTTGTCAGGTTGGGAGTTTAGGCACATTTTATTTCACCTGATTCTCTTCAGCAACTGCTGTTCTGACTGACTGAGCAGGGATCTCCATCTTCCTAGATCGGACCTGTTCTGGGAGATCAAACAGGACCACAGACACCCTTTTCCACACAGAGAAATATGACCTGGTGTCAAATAAGCATTTAACATTAATCTGTGAACTTAGTGATGCTTTTTTTTGGTGGGGACTTTTGGTCCACAGCATCAGTAAGCAGTCACTTGGCACATGCTTCTGGCACCCTGGGCTAAAACTCACTTCAGGCTAACTGTGCTCTGATGTGAAGTGATAAAGATCACCGGCATGGTGCTATGAAGAGAGGAAAAACAAATTGTTGAGGAAAGAAATAGAGGAAGATTTTGTCATCAACGAGAAAAACAACTTCGTGAGGAATACAGATACGATATTCCTACTACAGTCCTTTGGAAACCAGAGATATTTCAGAGCAATTAGAAGTTATCACTCGTTATTTATATAGTAGTGCTTTTCTTACATTCATGTTTCAGACAGGAAAAAATAAGCCCTGACACTGCACCTGAAGCTGACAATATCTGTTTTTTCAGAGGCTTTTGGCAAATATTTTGAATTTCCTGTTTTCTACATGGCCTCTTCTTCATGGGATGAACTGGTTATGTCAGACAGCCTTTTGCCTCCAGGTGGAGACAGTGACTAGCTTAGTTGGGTTTTTAGTTTGGTTTGTTTTTTTCTTTTCATTTTCTAGCCGTTTTGGGAGCAAAATATTGCTGTTATGATGGCATTTCTGCCAGTGTCTGAAAAAACAGATGTGTCATCTGAGCAGGCCTGATTGTTTTATAAGCATGCAGCATATTCTGACAAACTTTGCTTCCTTCTGAATAAAAGTACTCAGCTGTGTCCCTGCCACAAAAACACCAAACTTCTCAAACATCAGCAGTTTTTGAAATTTTGGAAGGTTAACACTAGTTGAAAACACAATCTAAGTGTTTTCATAAGGTGATCTTAAGTATATGCCTTTACATTATAAACCCTTATCATTTCTCTGACAGAACCATGGGCCAGTATTCATTAGGATAAGCCTTTCTTTCCAGTCTGGTTGATTTGATGGGACATTCAACTAAGGAAAGAAAAATATTTTTCTTTTCCAGGTCAGGATTACTTTGGGCACAACTGAAAAGAATTTATAAATGGTGATGATAGTGAGTCCTTCAATAGCAAAGAAAGATGGGGTGGCAGATCTCCTGCTGGTGTCCTGCCCTGCCTGGCTATGATTGCTATACCCCACAGCAGCCCTTGCCGGCACATCTTCCCCAACCCAGAGCTTCCCATCTGTTCCTACAGCAGAGGTGCTCTGTCTTCATTGCCAGAAAACACTCCGGAAGCTTTGGAGTTTGTCCTGCTGTTAGTGCCCTGCGGGGCCACAGTGGGATCTGGGGTTCAGTGCTATGGTAATTTCACTGCCTCCATCTGTAAACCTCCCTAGGGGTCTAAATCTGTTGTACTGTACATAGCAGAGAGTAAAACCTATTGCAAATTCACTGTGCTAGGCTTGACCGACTGTAGATTTAAAATATGAGCAGATGGAGAAAACCTCCATATTTACTTCTAATTACTTCTCACATTGTTAAAATCCTCCATTGAAAGATAAATTAGAAGAGATAGTGACAAACATGAGCTTTGAGATTTAGAGCCTTCCCCGTCACCATGGCTGTATGACAAGCTTTCCTATCTACCTCAGCATTTAAGCATTACCACCTCCTGTGTTAGCTGGCTGCTCCCCACAGTTTGGAGACTGTGAGGGTAAGGAGACACACACGTGTAAAGTATTGGCTACACTGGGCAGTGTGCTACCCTGTTGTACTAGGATTTCTCACTGGCTCTGTGTGCTCTACTGCATTTGACAGCACTGTGCCTCAAGAGTTTCCTCAGAATGAAACAGGCCAAAAAAATAACATGAGAGAGTTGTTGCATGCTCAAGATGCCCTTTCTTCTGGAATTTCCATTTGGCATTTCTTCTTGACTAGATGAAGTCCCAAGTAAGCCACTTGGATAAAGTCAACAGCAGTTCAACATTTTCTCCCATCTTGTCAAAATACCTTTCTATTTAATCTGCTGTCAGGTACAGAGTTTACATCACCTGCAGTAACTGAACTTCTTGGAGGTGATACAAGGGCGAAGTCTGACATCATAAACCAAGTGATGCTTTTCAAGAGCCTCGCTATATCAATTCAATTCTACCCTGGTAGAATGAAACCAGATCTGAGCAGTCTGGTAGGATCCCAGTACTTCACAAAGCATGAGAAGTTGGTGGTGAGGCCCTTTTGTAGTAATATCAATACACCAATGAAGTAACAGTTAATACTGAGAACTGCTGCGTGTGGAGATCCCAGCCTCCCCCAACACAACCAGCTCCAAGCTGTGTAATGCAGAGAAGTCTCAAACCTGTCAGCTGTTGATAGTCCTCATAGCTTAGTCTTCATACTCATCCTCCCCAGGCTGGGCTATTCAAAACAGCCTGGCCTCAGAGATCCACTTCTCCTGTGTGATAATTGTACACATGGTGAGCTGATCTGCCTTTTGCTTTTCCAGATCTAGACCTATTTCCTAGCTCTGCATAAGGGTGGATATATCAAAACTACACTGATGCTACAATACACGGCAGGACTGATTTCCAGACCACCAAGCACCTCTGACATGGCACCTGCTAAGGGCTTAAGCTCAGACCAAGAAACTTTGAGCCCCATCACTCAGCCAGGACAGGGGACTCAGTACACCTGTCTCTTTTGGAAGGCACAGACAGCTGATAACACAGGAGGCAGTTTAATAATAATATTCCTCACTTCTACCTAACTTCTTAGGGTTTCAACAATAGCTATGGAAGATATAAATTTTTCTTAGAATTAACCCAGCAGTTGAGCTGGGTTAACTGACACAGAGGCTTCTGATCACCCAGATGTTTTCAAAGTACCTAAATAGCAGTGTGCCTCTGCTTTTTTAAAATCTGGTTTGCATTCATGAGGAAGAGGAAAGGAGGGAATCATTTGACCACTGTTGGATTTGTGTGATAAAAATGATTGATAACAAATTTTGTTCGTCCATCCCACTATCCAGAAAACTGGTCCTTAAGACCCATGTCTTCTCAGTAGTTTGGGTTTTGTTTTGTTTGTCTGTTTTAACTCTAGAGAAATGTGGTATGCTAGGTTTGAATCTTTGGTGATGGAACACTTCCTCACAGGCTTATAGTCAATGTAGAAGTACTGGTAGTGGTTTAAACTCACGGTCAGATATCTACTGCTTCTTCTGCCCTTTAGTCAGTTGTTTTACCTTGGCATGACCACTGATCCCATTATTTCTCATGGCAGGTTTTGCCTACCTTACCGAGATCAAATCTCAGGCAAGGCTTTCCTACCTGAGTTTTGCACTGCAAAGGACATACATGGGTTGACATGGGAAGGTATGCTGCAGTTCCTACTTGCACAAGAAATGAAGTTCCCCTTGAGTGCAACAAGAGTGAGCCATCTGTCCCAGGGATTAGAGTTTGCTACAGCTTTTTGAAACACCTACTATGAAAGGACCCCAGCCTTGCAGATACTCAAAGCACTATTGCAATGAATAATATTGCAGTAGGGGCATCAGTTTCTGATTAAGTGAGGCACATCCCAAGATATGTAAAGGCTGGTAGTAGTACCAGAGCCATTACATGGCAAGGAGCACCTCTCCAACAGCTGGTGCTCAACAGCTCAACCTGTCTCAGGAACTGTCTTTCAACACCCCCTTCCCTTGCCTTCCAGCCAGGGGAGAGGGAAGCCTGTGCTAATTACAGGAGTTACTCTTAGCATTAGGAGCAGTGGAATTTTCTTTGCATTAGGCTCCCCTTCATCCAGCACTTAAAACCTCCTCACTCTGAATTACAAGATGACCTGACAAGTCCGCATCAGTACTATATGTTCTTAAATAGCAAATATCATCCATGTGGAGTTAGAAATGCCCTTGGCTTACTGAGGTCATCAATGAAGAATCTTTCCCATTACCTTGCTTTGAAAGAAGCTTGTTCTTGTTCTCCACTCGTTAACTGCTGTCAACACACGCAGTGTAAAAGCCTTGTGGTTTAACACAGCTATTTTAATATTGATTCAACAAATGTCAACTGGGACTGGATCTCTATCTAATTCATCTATTTGCCTGTCTTATCTATCTGTCTATAAATCTAGTTTGCCATGCAGACATTTCATTCCAACAGGGTCTTAATACATGCTATGGGAACAGCCTTTGTTGATTCAAGCCGAGAATAGCACTTGTGTTTTCAAAAGGGGTTGCAGCCAACAGGGCAAATTATAGATAACAATAAAAGATCACAGATGAACCAATACCAAAACACAAGAAAAATTAAAGAACTGTTCTTAAATCTCAACAGAAATGTGGCTGTGCATCATTCTAGGTTTGCCTGTTAAAATAGCCTTGCATGTATTTCCTTCCAAATTCTTGCAGTTTTTAATATGTTATGAAGGTAGTGGCAACAATAAAAAATGATAATAGGATATATAGTTACATGTTCCAGATTAGATTTCTCCATTGTTTTGTTCGCTTAGTAACCCATTACACAGACTAAAAAGTGAATTTTCAAAGCCATAGATTTAGTTAGCAAATCACTATAGATTCAAAAGGCAGATATAGAATAAATGCCTGACCAGCTTTCTTCAAATACTGTGGCAAAAGATTTTAAGTAAAAAAGTTTTATCAGGAGCTGGCCAAAAAATATTTGAAAGAGTTAATCAAACCAAATGATAACGTTAACCTATTTAACTTTCATATAAGAGTGAAACTGTTTTAAAAGATGAGAATATAATATATTCCTCCTTCCTGGGATTAAAATTATTAGGTTATTATTGAAACATCAAAATAAAAAACAACACTTAAGATCAGTTCTGCAATAAACGGTATCAGCTCAGATATATCCCTTTTATTGTATATAAAGCTTTCAGAGTTTAACCCCAAAATATACCATACATCTTTACACATACAGCATCTCCAGCATTTGTAGATAGAAAAAGGAGCAAAATGTGCCTGTTAGTCTATAGGCTTTAATTAGCTCAGATGAACAGTACATCCACGGGATCATTTTAAACACACAGGAACAGTAGGTTTCTGAAAGCAGCAAACCAAGGATAACATTTGGATGAAGTCTGATGAGAATTCTCTGGAGCTGAATAGACTCAAGAAAGTTCATATAACTTGTTCTGTTTCCTGCAGTTCTTAACACTCATGCTGATACTAATTAATTCCCTTTGGTAGTCAAAAAGCAAATGAGAAAAGACACTGAGGTATACTGCACAAACTCTAATTCTGGAAGGTGTTCTTAAAAAGTACCTTAAAAAGTTAAGCATCACTGAGTCCAGAATGGCCTTTGAGCACACAGCACAGAGCAGAGGCCATGCCAGTTGCAGAGGTGGGCTCGGGTGCCATTGGACAGCTGCCAGGACAATTGAGGCCTCATCGAGAAACTGGGTCAGCTGGTTGTGGTAAGCCCCATGTTTGGCTGCTGGGATAACCGAATAGCCGGCTTGGAGCTTGTTCCCATGTGCCTGCCAAGAAGCCCAAATGCATCAGCTGTGTAAGGTGGTCATCTCTGTGTCTGTGCCCTGCCTCCATGGGCTGCGTGAGGGTAAGCACTGAGGAGAGGCTCTGGAGCAGATTCCATACGCTTGTGTTCACATTCACTGAAAAGCAGAGCACCCCTTCTCCATCTGCGTTACTATGCACTGTCCTCTTTTGTAACAGTCCTTATGCTCAGCCAAAATGGCAGCAACCACAAGAGAGAGAAAAGGGAAGGAAGGTGCTGAAGAGTACTCACCCTCCCTGCTGTTCCAGGACTGAATAACTAATATTCTTTTTATTTTCTATCACACTGCCTGTTAGCAGCACAGATGGTAAAAAATACCCCTGAATGCGAAGGAGTGCAAAATAAAGACATAACCATGTGGAACCTAGACAGGCTGACTGTTTGGGTAAGCAAAAGGAGTACATTTGAATACAGCGAAATGGCAAATCATCCATTGAAGATGACAAAGCATCATGAATGTTTGCAGAATAAGGAGGCTCATCCCAGCAGTTTGAAGGAGGATGAGGGTTCATGGCAGATAGTTAGCTAATTGGGAGCTCTCCATGGGACATGGGGGCCACAACAGATAAAGGATGTCACAAAAATGGGCCTGCATCCGGTTGCAAAGAAGTTGCCACATGTCTGTCTTTGACATCAGTGCAAATTCCAAAGCACTCAGATAGCTCCTGATGCCTTCAGTTCAAAAAAGGGTGCTGGTGAATTAGAGGCAGAACAGAACTAGGAACGATTAACAGATCAGAAAATGCCTTCTAGTAAAGAACTGCAGGAGTTCTGCCTCCATGGAAACCTTAAAATGGAGAGGGCTACTTTTCCAACTGGTCTGCTCCAATGTCAGCTGAAATGACTTCAGGATGCCTCTCTGGCCTAAGTTTTAGAAAAGCTCAGACTGGATGGTCATAGCAGGTCTTCTGGGTTTTGAGCCCTGAGACACTTGCTTCCTCCCTGGCCCAGCTGTCATGGAACTACACTTCATCTGCATGCACCAGGCCTACCTTTCAGCCATACCACTGAGGCTTGGTTCTGGAAGTAGATAGCTCAAGGGATCTGGACTGCAAATATGGGAAGAATCAAAAGGTTTTAGTGCCAGAAATCAGAAATGGCTGTTATCCGTAGAATCATGGAACTTATTTGCTGATAAGCTCATTAATCCATCGCTCTCTGAAGATCTTGCCTTTGAAGTTAGATAAAAGCTTTTCTCTGAGGAGCCTTTCTCTTCCTTTACTTGGCTACTTTTCTTCCCCACAAGCCAAGAAGAGGCCTGTGCAGGAGTTTGGCATTTGTTGAATAGAGCAGCCAGGGCATTCCCTTGACATCCAGTGGTGGTAACAGGTGATAATTTCTGAATTTAACCTCCAAAAGATTTACTTTGCTTAGAGGTATTGGCTGCTGAACCTGTTTTGTATCTGGAGGGGAGCTGAATCACTTCTGTAAGATGGCATTCATGACCTTGATCCTAACCCTGACACTTGTGGGGGGTCACAGGGTGGTGTCATGGGGCCCTGGGAGAAGGTGACAAGAGAATAAAGGTATGTGCATTACAGGCACTACCATTCATCTCTTCTGCATCTAGCCTTGTCTTGGTTTCAAAGAC
>VYZT01044070.1:0-22549 GCA_013400735.1 Pomatostomus ruficeps | reverse complement strand
ATTATATTTTTAGGTCCTGAAAATAGGATTTATAGCTTAAAAACTTGTCTTTGGAAAAGCATCTGGGAAATATTTTTTTTTGTTTCCTCCATCAATACTATGTTTTCCATACTACCTTTGAGGATATAGTTGTATTTTCCAGTTCAGCAACCAGGTTCCAAAAGACTTCATTTTTAATGACCGAGTTTTGTGGTTTTATTGAACTGCAAGATTGCTCCTTTCCTTCCATTTCTCATGGCATTTTTGATGTTCTGAGAATGTCACTATGTTGTGTATGTTTCAGAACAAATGTAAAACTGAATTTCTGAAGAAATTAGAGCATCAAAAGCTAATAGAGGCAGAGAAGAAACGAATCGCACATATGCGGCAGCAGCAGCTCGAATCAGAACAGTTTCAGTTCTTTGAGGATCAACTTAAGAAGCAAGAACTAGCTCGAGATCAGAAAATCAAAGAGAGTGTGGTTATGTCTGAGCAGATAGATGGAAGTATGCTATCTTGTATTTCTGTACCAGAAAACAGTTCCTTATCTGCGGCGCTGCTGGACAAAACAGAGAGGAGTGGCACACCTGGCTGTGCTGGACATTCACCGCCACTAGACCGGGTCCTAAAGCCAGCAGCTACTCTAAGTGCTGTTCAGAGTAAGTGCAGAGATTTCTTTCTTTCCCTATTTTATTTTATCTACCTACATGTGTCTTTATTGGCTGTGAGGATGTCCGTACTGAAAAAACCATGAACAGGTTTGTGCAAACACAGCAGTTTCTTACAGTCTTTTTATTTTAAGAGAGACAGTTGCACAGTTTCACATTTTCCAGTTGAGTACCAATGGATGGCTATAGAGACTGAGATTTAGTGTTCCTGTGAAATGAAGTCTGAATCTTGCCATGGACTTCAAGGGAACAGAAACAGGACCTGCAGTGTTCGCCCTGGAAAGCCCTAGCCTGGGAGATGGTACCAGCTCACTGTCACCTCAGGGACAGGCTAGTGAGCATATCTTGTGGGCTGGTGACTTCAATTTAGGTGAAGTGCTTGTGCTGTAGATTTATTCTCATTAGAAGTCTGTAATGTGGTAAGTATAATTCTTTCACCTTTAGTAATATAGTATAATATATTGTGTATATTTCCTTATTTTAGGGATCTTTATTGTGTTAGATGTAAATGCGTTTTTATCTCTCTTTCTCTTTTTTTTTTTTTTTTTTTAATTTATTTTTTATTCTTGATTAGCTCAATTGGCCGAAGCACTCAGAGGTGTCATTTTGCCCAGGGATCTCTGTCACAAATTTCTGCTGCTGGCAGAGGCAAATACAGTAAGAGGAATAGAGACATGTGGAATTCTCTGTGGAAAACTGGTACAGTTTAACCCTCACATTTGTATGGGGAAGACATATTTGATAGTGCTGTATTGTCCTGTGATGTATTGATTTCAGAGCAAAAGCAGATATAAAGTCTGTCATGTAATGAATGTCATGTTATAACCTGAGTGGTCACTTCAGCATTGTGGGCTTGCTTTGTTGGGGAAACATCTGCTCAAAGTACGCTGCTGTTGTTACAAAGCCTGGCAAGTTTTTCAGCGTGCTGTACAATACAGGCTTTTCGAGTACTTTCTCTGGCATTCATCTAAGGTAAGTGAGGTTTAGTTACAGGACAATGAAATATAAAGACTGCTAGAATCCACTGGAGTCATCAAACTAATAATGGCACAACAAAACAGAAGAAGAAAATCCCCCCATCAAGCTGTAGAACATTTGATTTTCAGGCTGGGTTTTTTTTTTTCCTTTGACCTAGATAACACTTAATGTCCTTTGAGAGCAGGGAAAGATGTCATGACTGATGCTGACACACAAAGAATTTAAAAGATGATACCAAGAGTATCGGAATTGCATGAAAAGAAAGAATAGCAGTAATAGTCTTGTTCCAAGTTTCACAGAAAATCATTATAGTTTTCTCAAAGCTCTTTTATGTGTTTTTAATTATTTTAAAGGACACTCTTTTCACACTGATCTCTGAGAACATTTTAATACAACAGTCTTGTCTTGTGACTAATACCACCGTGTATGTTTTCATGATAAAATGCTAAGGCATATTTTTAGGTACAGTCTGTTGGTAGAGCTGCCCTGGCATCAGTGGAGCTGGAAGCAGTGGAGCTGTACAGTTTTGTTTTAGCTGATAGGCTGACACCGCTCAGATTTTGATTTGGGATTTATTCCTTGGTTAGTCTGTTCCATCCTAAGTCCATGTTTGTTTTGCAGACACATAACGAATTTACTATTACACACGTAATAGTGCCAAAGCAAACTGCGGGACCAGACTACTGTGACATGGAGAACGTGGAAGAATTGTTTGGGATTCAGGATCAGTATGATCTCCTCACTTTGGGTTGGATCCATGTACGTATGACTCAGAGATTCTGGCTTTCCTATATTGGCTCTACATACTATGTGGGGTTAAAAAAAAAGAAATAAACTAAAGAAACAACTGGAGTAATACAAATAAATTTGTTTACTTAATTCAGATTGTAGTGATGTAGATGTCACTATGATTTGAACTAAGTAAGCAAACTTAGAGAACTCCTTAATGTGACTGAGGCATCCTGTTGGCACAACGGGCCTGCTTTTACTGGCGCAACTTTTGTTTTTGTTGATTTAGGGGTATTTTATTACTTTCTAATGCCATATGCAAAAGTTGGGGAGGGGAGTATTGTGTTGTTTAAACTATATATTAATTTCACTCTTAGGGATTTCGGACAATTAAGTCATTTCCCTTTGTCTTGTGCTTCTTCATTCTGCCTTTTCTCCCCATGATCAGAAGATGGCTTGTATATCTGATTGTGAATGTGCCTCCATGAATCTCATCCTCAAAAGTCACCCTAACAATATTGAATCTGGGTTAAGAAGAACTTAAGAAAACAACCTGGGGAAATACTGATGCTTTCACTTGTAACAAATTGTTTTTCCTTCTGGAATGTATGTTGACCTTGATCTGTAAGAAATATTTCATGATGTTGAGTTTTCCCTTTCTTTTTGTAGACACATCCAACACAAACTGCATTCTTATCCAGTGTTGATCTTCATACTCATTGTTCTTATCAGCTAATGTTGCCAGAGGCCATTGCAATTGTTTGTTCACCAAAGCATAATGAGTGAGTTCTGATTTTTTTAAGTAATATTTCGGTATTTTTTCCTGCTTCTTGTCATAAAATTTGATCAAATGCAAAGGGTACATGTCAACTCAGATGAAAGGCATGAACATTGTGTTGTGACTTTGCTTTCTATAAGTTGCCTAGACTTACATTTCACTCAGTCTCTATGCACAGTATTGTTTCTGGCTTCTCTCTCCTCTTCCCTTTGCAGACCTAGGTTTTCATTTTTTTAAAAAAAATATTTTGCTCAACCAATTAATAACTACAGAAGCTATTTTTCTGGAGTACTCATTGCTAATGCCCTACCACAGATCTATCTTCATTCTGTCTGCTTAATTACATGGAGGGAGGTTAGGTTTATTTCTCTAGAATGATATGAAAATTGCAGTTTGCAAAGCAGAAGGGTAAAAATCACTCTTTTTATAATAAGGATTTATTTTTGTACTTCATAAAATACAAACTTTGTATCTGGAAAAAATGGAAACTGTAAATATGAATGTGAAGGTTTGTAATGGAACAGGTTTCCCAGCGAGGTCATGAAGTCTACACCCTTGGAGATATGCAAAGTATGGCTGGACATGGTCCTGGCAACCTGCTCAGGGTGATTCTGCCAGAGCAGGGAGATTGGACCAGACAGTCGTCAGAGGTTCCTTCAAACCTCAACAAATCTGTCATTCCCCTTTGGTGTGCCTGGCATTTCCAGGTGCCAGGGCTAATTCCATTGTTCAGACTGTGCATTTCTTCAGCCTTTCTGCCTCTCTAGATGACTTCTATGGATCCTGTCCTGGCTGCCTAACTTCCTAAATGGGCTGTTCAGGTAGCAGAGCTGTGAGCACAGATTGACTGGCAAGGGCACAAGCACTAGGCCTTCTAACCATGAGAATGCCTGTGTACCTTTCCAAACTTCTGATCTCACAAACTTCTCTCACAGTTTATATTGATGCCCTGTAACCAACTCTAACCTGTAACATTTATGTTGTCAGGTGCTGTCCTGCAGTTAATAGGTATCAGTCTTCTTTACAGAGGAATGGCTTTGTAACGTTATATTCAATGTGTCAAAAAGTGTTGCAACAGTGCATCTTCTAATGCTTTGTATTATGGGATTACCTAGGACTGGGGAGCATGTACTCCTACCAACCATTTACACAGCTGGTTTAAAGGCTGTTCTCTTAAGTTGCCCTGGGTGAAGTGCAATCCAGAACATCTAAGTTTCTGGTTTACATCTGTTCCTGTGTAAACCAGCCTCATCCCTCAGTGGCCTAACCTGCCTATTGGGAACAGCACCAGAATTGGGATCCTTTTTCTCCCCTTCCCCTCATCATCTCTTCCTTTACAGGAATACAACCGCCCTTGATTTAAAATACCTTTAAAAATCCAACTCAGACTGGGCTCCTGTGTGTTGAAGGTCACCACGCACCTGTCAGTTGTCCTTGTTTTACGCTAAATGATTTGTATGTGCAAGCTGGGACGTGTGTTATGGCAGAATGTGTAACAGGAGTTTCATGTTTTGCTTTTCAGCACTGGCATCTTCAGGCTTACTCATGCTGGCATGTTAGAAGTTTCTGCTTGTAAAAAGAAGGGATTCCATCCACATACAAAGGACCCTAGGTTATTTAATGTAAGTATATAATTCAACACAGTTTTTACTATTCAAACTCTTGACTGTGGTTCTGCTGCAAACAGGAACTTGAGATTAGATTTCTTAATAATTTTCCCCCTGTTTTACTAAGTCATTACACTGTTCAGTGACCAAGGTAGACATCAGGAGACTACTTAAGCAGGGATTAGCAGTCATGAGGTGAGTGTTACAAGCTGCCATTCAAATGGTGGTCAACCAGAGGTAGTTACTATCAGTCACCACTTTTACCTGCTTTCAGAAGGAGCAAAAGCTACAGTTTCAAATGGGAGTTACTCCTGAGCTCTTCAGTTTTTAAGCAAGGAATCAGTTCATCTCTCCAATTGCAGTGTTCCAACAGAACATCCCAGCTGCTAAAAAGTGCAGCTATATGTAGGTCAAGCCCTATTTCTTTCATTGCCCATAAATTTGCTTCTCTAAGCATTTCTGTGTAACTATCATATCTTTTGATGTTTCAATAGTATAATGGTGTATGTATGGCTGAGCAGTACCATCAGTCAGAATTGCCTTCCAGCTAACAGTGACATTTCTGATAAGAGTCTTTACCTTTGAATAATTAAGGGTTTGGGTTTTTTCAATAGGGTTCACTTCAATTACAGAAGCATCTCATATAGCTCAAAATAAAATGATCCAATACAGAGAAGTAATGCTGAGAGTCATTGGAAATTACTGTATTGTCAGACTCTCTGAATGTCAGTATTAGTCCTCAAAAGGAGAGGTCAGAGTCCTTTGTTTTGGTCTGTTCTTTCAGTATTGAGTGTACGGATAATGAGAAGGTAGTCCAACGCTGAAAAAAGTTAAGATTTTTTTTGTTCCAGGTAGGCTCTTTTCACTGGTCTTTTACAGACTTAGTTCATGGATAAAGCTACTGGGTATTTTACTGAAACTGATTTCTGAGAGTAATGGGTTGACTTCTTCTACAGCCATGTACCCATGTGGTTGGGAAAGACATAAAGATAATTGTGTTGGATCTGAGGTGATACGGATGGACCACATCGATGTTACTCTACAAAAGGCCAAAACATAAAAATGGATTCCTGTTTTTCCTACATTTTCAGAAATTACTTTTATATTTATACATTTTAGATTGAATGGTTTGATATTTATTGCTCTAGCCTGTTTTGGAGTTATTTTGTTGCTCTGTCAAGATGGAGTTCAGTGGCATTATCCCTGAATCTGTAAACAAATCTCACCTATAAAACACAACAATAAAATGAACTTCAAACTACAGTAACTGTGTTGAAAGAAGTAATGTTTCTTTTGTCACTTGTTGGCATTAATTGCCTTCTGGGAATGAGATATTTTTAACAGTGGTTGGCTTTTTGTGACTTCCAGCTATGTACATCTCTTCCAGCTTCAGAAAATTTCAGTTGTATGCAGTAGAGGCAAACCCATACGTTTAGGTGATTTTTTTTCATAATTTTCTCCAGTCCAACTTCTATAGCTCAAGTTTCAGCTATTAAGCAGAAAATATTTAGACATACCCAAATCCTTTACCTGAGAGCTGATCCTCACCATTTTGGGATAGAGGAGATGCATCAGAGTCCCTTGGAGAAATGTGTCTTCTCCAGCAACCTGCCATTAGAAACTTTAAACTGAAAGACATTTCTTATCCTGAAAAGGATCCCCTGGATATATCTAGCATTAGATAAAAAGATCTGGACAGAGTTAGAAGAAAGAACCATACAAAGTTATTTGCTTTTACAAGAGTTTATTTAGTAACTGTTCCAAGAACCTAGATGACCTAGACTTTAAATAATAAGGTTAGTACAAAGAGGTTTGCAACATGTGCCAACAGTAAGAAGCTGGACAGGACCTGGAACATCAGGGTTATGCAGACATGGTAAATAAGAGGTGCTGTTGCAAAGAGCTTACAGTTTGCAAGATAACAAGTAACAGGCAAGTGAGGTAAACTATTGAGTTGAGAGAGGAAAATAGGTTAATGAAAATAAATAGCATCCTTTATCCTGAACCCTAATGAATACAGATTGCAGCAAGTTCCTTAGAAGTGACCTTTTCCAGGTCTGTCTCAATGAATTCTTTATTCATATATATATACTTCTAAGACAGTACTACTGGCTTCAGCTTCCATGCATATACTTCTAGCTGATGTATTTAAGATTATAAATGGAATCAGAAAAATCACAGAAAAAGAAAATTGTCAAAATTATTTAAGCTACTTTGAACACATTACTACCCCACCTCTAAAAAAAAAAAACTTCTGAAGAGAAAGTATATTAAGCCAGCTTAATTACCCTTTAGATCTTGCTAGAAATCACAAAATAAAAATAATAGGCTGCACTCATCCTGAGGGCATATAATAGGAAAGTCATATGTTTGACTTACTATTAGTGTTTAGATATGCTCCCAAAGGAACAGGTTTTGTTTCTTTAAAGAAAACACAGAAATGTTGTGGTACACATCATGCACCTCTGGGCTATGCACTGTAAGAAATCAGCTTTTCCAGCATGACAGCTGTGAAGTAAGATGTGATGTGGATAGATAACAGTTTTGGACAGAGCAGATGCAAAGCAGCGTGCCCATGCTCATCCTGATATTGAACAAGTGCTGTGCTCCTTTGGTACTGCCCAGAACTTTGTAAGAACCATGACTGGTTCTGTCTGCAGATTAAAATGTTTTCTGAGGCTAAACTTTGAGAATGTGCAGCCTGATGGGTGAGCATTTTCTGGCATCGGTATCATTGAGCTAAAGGTACCACTGTTTCTGTTAAGCCCAGTACAGTGTAATAATAAATTCATGTCACAAGATGGAGCTTCAAACCAGCTGTAATGGCATCTCCACACATGCATGGCTTGGCTTATGTTTTTGTTTTAAATAGGAGCAGCAATTTCATAGCATATTTAAAATTTATTTTAAGAAATACACAGTATCCAATTAATTAGATTAATTAGGATGAAGGATTTATGGAATGAAATTATAAGAACGTATTTCCCTGAATACATTCACATTAAGGAGACATGTAAAGATAAAGCAATTTAAAAGCATTTGCGATGAACAATGGATGGGCCAGCTTCATCATATTCCTGTTTGCTGATCCACATCTGCTGGAAAGTAGAGAGGGAAGCAAGAATAGAACCTCCAATCCAGACCGAGTACTTGCGTTCAGGAGGAGCAATGATCTGTTCAGGAAATAAAAGTATTAAGTACAACTGACTACTGTGAATAAAATATATTTTTATACAAAAATACTAAAGCATTGATTTGTGATATTAACAAAAACACTGCATCTATGTGCTAGTGCTATTACAGCTATCCATTGCTGCAAGCAGGAAAGTTTAAAATTTGTTATATAAATCTATACTCTCAAATTCTCTGCCTGACTCAGCCTTCTCATTGACCCCTATCCCTGGTGCATTCGTGTACTCCTGGGCACATATGAGAAAAGAGGAGATACTTGCTCTGGGAACATATAATGACAGTCCAGGAGGGCTTGAAAAAAAAATCAATGACCTATGGAGCGCTCCTTTTGGTATAGCTGATAAAATGTTTGTAAAGCAAAGAATGGAAGATTTGAAGCAGCAGAATGAAGACTGGCTTGTCCAGGTCTCTTTCAAACTTGCGAGCCAAAGACAAAACCAGCATTTCCTCTTTCCCATGTCCATCACACAAGAAGGGCTGAAGAAGCTCACATGCAGCCCCAGAGTAAAATTTATGCTGCTGGGTCCATGCTGTTCTTCTTTGGCCACATTAGGGCATTTGGCAGAAATCAACATGAACAAGGAAATGAGAGCAGGCTCTCTTCTTCCAGCACCAAAGTTACCAGGTGGTGATTATTTGCTAGATAATCCAGATGTGATTCAATATATGTTAAAAGCACTTACTTTGTAAAGTGTTGCACATTTCACTAGATCTCTGAGGACTTTGTAAACATCAGCTCATACAGTCTACAAATGATTGTACTATACATACCTTGATCTTCATGGTGCTAGGAGCCAGAGCAGTTATTTCCTTCTGCATCCTGTCTGCAATACCCGGGTACATTGTGGTGCCTCCAGACAGCACATTGTTGGCATAGAGATCCTTTCTGATGTCTATGTCACATTTCATGATGCTGTTGTAAGTGGTTTCATGAATGCCAGCAGACTCCATGCCTGGACAAGGTACAGAAGAACACTGAGAAAGCAGCTCCATACAGAGATTTAAAATTGCTAACGCAGAACTGACATGACATTTAGTGATTCTTTGGAAGACGACAATCTCAGAGCTTTGGAAAGTCATTCTGCAGTTCCCTAAATTATTTGTTTAAGAGTTCCGTGGTGTACAGCCTTCCTCTCCCCCTTACACACACCAACTCCTCCTTAAAAAGAAACTTGGGGGTGTGGAATAATAAAGTTTCCACTAGGCTTTTGCAAGCAATCTCAATTGTCCTAAGAATTCCTTATATGGTCTTGGAATAATTTGTTTTCTTTTTTTCTTCTTTTCAAATTAAGTCAACTCAGAACAGTCAAAACATGTCCTAATACCTCTAGGTATGCAACTACTTTATTTCTGAGTTGAAATTCTGCCTATTGGCAGAACTGACACTGGATTTCTGTGTGACCTAGTTGCAAATCTGCCTTCATGGATGTTGATTAGCATGGCATTGTCTCGGCTTTGCTCCGAAAAGGCGATGAACCATGGATTCAGGATTTGGAGCAGTCTTTTGGAAACATAAAAGTAGGTCTTGCTGCCTGCCTGCCCCTCCCACCTCTTCCCACTCCTGGCAAGCACATTCAAACATACAAAATGGCACAGGCCCAATGCCAGAAGGCAGGAATAAACATTGCGGGTTTATTTTGGGAAAGCATTTTGGCTAGTTGTTTAACATGAAGTTCTTCCCACCATATTAATAGTACTGTTCTGAAAGATTGTTTTATAATGGGCGCTAGTAAACACTCGTGTATAGGTCTGGGTGAGTTAGCAACAGAGCACAATCAAAAGGAGATAGGGACTTGGTATTTCTTTGCAGTCTACCAAGGCAGAACAGTCACTGAACCTACCAATGAAAGATGGCTGAAAGAGGGTCTCTGGGCACCGAAAGCGTTCGTTTCCAATGGTGATCACCTGACCATCAGGGAGCTCATAGCTTTTTTCCAGAGAGGAGGAAGATGCAGCAGTGGCCATCTCATTTTCAAAGTCCAGGGCCACGTAACACAGCTTTTCCTTGATGTCACGGACAATTTCACGCTCCGCTGTAAAAAGGATTAGGTCTTTAGAATGGCATTCAGAAAGGACCCGGACATATTGACTGGTTGTTCTCTTTCATCCTCCAACACCCTCCCCATATTTTAAACAAATCCTCTGCTAGTCTTTCAAGGGACTTTCATGTTGGAGACCTTCTCCTGCCACTTCAGAACCACTGATAGTCCTTCTAAGGCCAGTAGAAACATTGCACGTGGACAACTCTCCTCCTGAGCCAGCAGCGTGTCCTTACCAGTGGTCACGAAGGAGTATCCCCGCTCCGTCAGGATCTTCATGAGGTAGTCTGTCAGGTCCCGGCCCGCCAGGTCCAGACGCATGATGGCGTGCGGCAGGGCGTAGCCTTCGTAGATCGGCACATTGTGGGTGACACCATCCCCCGAGTCAAGCACGATCCCTTTGAGAGGATAGCACACGGTTCATTTCCATCACACCCATGGAAATATATCAAACATCTAGGCCATGTTCCACTGAGCCTTACCTGTGGTACGTCCAGAGGCATAGAGGGACAGCACGGCTTGAATAGCTACATACATGGCTGGCACGTTGAATGTCTCAAACATTATCTGAAATGCAATTAAAATAATTGTCTTAACACTATGGGGTTTCACTTAGTTGAAGCAATTTACTGAAAGAGAGGTAGAATATAAGATTTTCATATTTCTCAATGGTTGGTAAAAACAAGAAAGGAAAATACAAAATCTAAATCCAAATATATTTGTCCTGTAACATAACTCCCTGTATTTGGCCTATATCTTTATCTTATTAATATAGCTATGTGTACGTATTAAAGATAATTTTGTAATGGGCCTGGGCATAAAAACAGATTAAGATGACAAAGTTTGGGCAGACTGAAGTACTCCCATTCCAAGTGAACATGATTATTTTCTAAACTATATGTAATAATATGTAAATATGACAAGTGGTCACTATGTACTTTCCATCTTCCATAACTGAGAGAGACAGACTGCTGGACAGCACGACTAACTGGAATGGTGACATTCACATCCTGTTGAATGAACAGGCTGGATTATTCCATAGCTTTTGTGTAAGCTTACCTGGGTCATTTTCTCACGGTTGGCTTTGGGATTCAGTGGTGCTTCAGTCAGCAGCGTCGGGTGTTCTTCAGGTGCAACCCGGAGCTCATTATAGAAAGAATGATGCCAGATCTGAAGATAACGAGAGAAGCCAAGGGAAAGAAACACCATCAGTCAGCAGCTCAGCATCACTTCCAGGCAGGTATTGGAGCTCTAGCACTCTGCTTACAGCTCTAGGTATAGGCTGGTGATGTTTCTCATGCAGTTGTTCTTAGTGCCTCCATAGAGACTACCTGAATAACTGTACAAGGAAAAGCACTATCCTCAGGTTTTACTACCAGTAATATATGACGTACTTTAAGGACACATAAGCTTATGAAAATGAGTATGTTATTCTTACAGTAGAAAAGACAGAGCAGGACATACTTGGTTCCAGGAATGCTATTTCAGTAATGACTGAAAGTGAAACAGTTCCAGAACAACTCAGAGAACATACACAGAGTTCAATAGATAATGGGTCTCTTGACAGTTTCTTCTTTTGGTTTGTACAGGCCAGCCCGAGAATTCATAAAAAGAAATGAAGATAAGTAGTTTGTGAGGTTGAAAGTCAACTTGGGTTTATCACCTCCACACAACTTGTTCCTACAAATTTTAAAAATCTGAGGCCAAGTGGACTGCAATGAGAAAGTTAACACATTGATAAGAAGTAAAACAACCAGAGATTTTAGTCTGAAGGCCAAGAAGTTTTTGCTAAGCTTATTGTCAAGCTGGTGGTGATTAGGGACTGGTTGATACATTCAGCATATAAAAGATTTTGCTTTCAAGTAAAATCTACAATACTGAGACTCATTAAGTGCTGTGTGATTCCACACACTTACAGTGTGTTGTGACATCCTGACTGTACCAAACAGCCCTATTTTCACAGAACAATATTAAATGGAGATACCATTTTAGAACCTTAGAAATTATCTATACAGACTATGACTATAGACATGGTTCTGGAAGCCTTTCATCCAAATACTGGCTCTGAAATGGATGCATTGCACTGCAATATTGCTAATCTTTCAAGCATTACGAAGTATGTGTATAAACAGTGCCCTTCACACCAGAATCACATACATGTTTTGCATTTTTGCAGAAACAGATACCTTCTTAAATTCCATTTTTTTACTAGCAAATTGATATGTTCCTTTTCTTTCTTCCTTCTCCTCTCTCTCTCCCCACCCCCTTCTCAGTAACTAGCAAAGATCAGGCTGGAGTAAAAGAACTCTCAATTATAATTTCTATGTACTCCTACTGATACTCAAGCTTTAGATGCACGTTAACCTTGGCTGTTAACAAGCTTCTCCTTGAACCATACTGGATAGCATGACACTTCCATCTAAAATTTAGTGGATATTCTGTAAATATTTGGTTCAAATAGTTCTGTTTACCAGTAGTACACATCAACTTTGCAAAGCTGAAATACCTTCTCCATGTCATCCCAGTTTGTAATGATGCCGTGCTCTATGGGGTATTTCAGGGTCAGGATTCCTCTCTTGCTTTGAGCCTCGTCACCCACATAGCTGTCTTTTTGACCCATACCAACCATCACACCCTATAAAATAATACAGAGAAAGGTGTCATAAAGTAGACAGAACATTAGCTGTGAAATAAATCCAGTTGCCAGTTATACTAGTTGCAACATAGTTTACTAATACAAAAAAATTGAGAATTATGTGTTGCTCTTAAATTGCCAGTATTAAATATCTGGTTATTAAATCTCTAGAGTTCATGTTTCCACTACAGTTAAGTAAACAGAACAAGTACAATATTAAATGCATAAGATAAAAGTGGAAAAATTGAGTTGTTTTAATGTTTGTTATTGTTTAGACATGAACTGTCTGCTAAATGATAATAAAGTGGAGTAAAAGCAGAAAGTGATATTGTGCCATCTAAGGGTCAAGATGGAGCAACATACACTTTACATTTCCCAAAGTTTAAGTTGAAACATTTTTTAATCTTCTTTTGAATGCTATAATATTGTAATTAGAGATGGACAATTTAATTCTACTGGTATGGGCTTCTTTACATGTATTTTCATAGATCTTGTACAAATGGTTAAAGGATCAGAAGATGGAAACTAGTCTGGATATACACTATGTTAAAATCAGAAATAATGAAAAAAAATAGTATACGGTAGGATGCTTTAAGTGGATAATACTCCTATCAGAACATAGTCATTACAGACTCCAAACCTTAGCATCTCTGCTTTGCAATTTTTGATGGGATGATCTGTCCTACATGATCAGGAAAGCAAGGTTCTAGAAATCTGTATTTGTTTCCCCTGTAATTACATGGCTTCATTTTGAGCAATTAGTATCATTCACAGTAGCTACAGACAATGGCATTTAAAAACACTTTTTTAATTATGGTAATTCCCACAGGCCTCAATTAGCCCTCCAGTCCTAGTTTTAGTTTCTGTACTGAAAAGCAGGTATTTCTCCAATCCTGTAGAGCTAAAAATGTATTTGCTGGGTGTATAAAGTGCCATGTCTTACAAAGAGCTTTCCTCCTTCTACCAGGGCCTTGGGGTGACAAAGAAGCACTTACATGGATCTGCTAATTACTTGGATTAGTTTGTTGTGACCTAACTAGCTTCTCTAACTCATGCTAATGGTGATCTGTCTCATAAACTCTCTACATTTAACAGTTAAGATAATAAATGTATTTTTCAAACTATTAAAATAGAGTGGAATGCATCATATACTCAAATGTAAACCTTGAAGCTAAAGAAACTCAACCCTAGACAGGTGCCCATTTCTCATACAGCTAAATGGATGAAGTCAGAAAGGTTAGGAGAAAGCTGACTGAAAACTTCTGTTTCCTCCTTTACTCTTCTACACATTACCTTATTATCAGCTTTAAGGCAAGCCAGAATTTCCAGATGTTCCTGTGTTGCGCTTATTTGGTTTTGGGTTAGGTTTCTTTAAACTAGTTTTACTCACCAAGTTCTCTGGGTGATTCAAAATTAAGGCGCAGGGAAAAGATGGCACAGAAGGGAGTGAAAAATTTTAAAAGGATTCCTTTCACAAGGCAAGAGACCTCCTTTGATTGAGGTGAGTGCACTGCTGGACTCTTTTGGCTGGAAATACTGTGTTACACAGATCACCCTAGGCTGGACTAGCCCCAGACACAGATGGCCCTGGGGTGAAGAGCTGGGGAGAGGGCAGCAAAGCCTTCTACAAGCCCAGTAGGGAACAACCAAAGTAGTTCATCACCTGGTGCCTGGGACGACCCACAATGGACGGGAAAACTGCTCTTGGAGCATCGTCTCCAGCGAAGCCGGCTTTACAGAGCCCCGACCCATTGTCACAAACGAGGGCAGTGCTGTCCTCTTCCTCACACATCTTCTACAGCAGTGTCTGCTGGCCTTCCAGACAGAAAACAGCCCTGTGAAAACAGCAGGGAAGAGTTAAACCAAAATCAAGAAACATACTCAGGTCTCAGAGCCACCCTGGCTCTAGGAAAGCAACCAGAACCTGCAAGAAGGGGTATGGCCCCGGTCTGGGAATCACAAGGGCTGTGGGGCTGTGGGAGGGAACGGGCTTCCTTCTGAAAGCTTGAGAGGCTTCAACCAGTGCACTAGAGATTATCCAGGGAATTCCAGAGGAGACTTCCAGCCCTGCTGCACGGGCAGAGAGATCAGGGAGCAGCAAATGTTTATCTAAATTTGGTCACAGAAATCCACGGCTGGGGGAGGGAGATAAAGGAGAACGCTGTACTGACAGCTGCAAAAACAAAGATCCATTTGCACTGAATTCAGCACAGCTTCTCCTGCTTTTCTATCACCCTGACAAAATCCTGACACATGTAGATAGCTGTTAAAGGTAAGAGGACTTCAATTTCCCCTCCTAGTCTTGGGCTTCCCAAAAACTAACTACACGAAATGCTATGCGTGTACCAGGGGTGTTTTCCTGATGCAGATATTAATCCACGGGGTGAAGATGGCCCATTAAGTTTACATTGAACCTTTTAAAAAAGTAGAAATTTTCCAAATTAAAAAGGGGAAAAAAAAATAAGCAAGCCTTTTCTAGTCTTCCCTTAATCACTCAGAAAAATAAACCCACCTTTAAAATTAAGCCAAAGACAGTATGTGTTTTAAAAACAGGCCATAATATCTGCTCATCATCATTTCAAAGCAGTTAATAAAATAAATTTGTAGAGTGACAGAACAATTTATGTTGGCTCCTTGGCTCAGTAAAAAGAAACTGTTTTCTTCCTCTGGCAACAAGAAGATAATATGAGTAATAAAAATGCTTTGAAGGCTTTATATTAAAGTCAATTATAGAAACAAGCACAGAATACCAGGACTCAAGAAGGACTATTTGCTCACAATTTATAGCGTGGTAGGGAATCACTTGGCCCACTCCAAGCCTGGGCTTCCATGCAGAGTTCAACAAATTGCAGTGTGTTAACAGCTAAAGGAGGCAGCTGTCATCCACAGACCAGCTGGCTCTGCATGCAGTCTCCAAAACCTTCTGCTGCAGGAATACTGGAAGTGCAGGCAGAAATGAGAATGGGGTCAGCAAGAGCCATGGCCAGTGAACAAGGGAGGCCACAATCTGTTTAGTCTCTACAATGGATGGAACAAGCACAGACAGCTCTCCCAAATCCTTCATTTGAGATCCTCTGTCTCTCCCCAGCCAGGCAGCCACAAGACATGGCTGCAGCCCTACTCCTGCAGGCTGCGTGGGCAGAGCTCCCAGGAGAAGACAAGGATAGGGAAATCCTAACTTCATACTTCAGATATTTTATCCTTATAATTAGGGAAGGAAAGTAAGTTGCAATTTTTTCGTTTATTAAACTCCTGGGGAGACAGGCTCTTTATATTAAAATATTTACTGAATGGAGTACAACTGTTATCTAACATGAATGAACAGACTGGTTTGGACAAACCATTTCCTAATTAGGAAATACACTTTCCAGCCGTCTGTTTTTGGAACAGTGTTTGAGGTCAGGGGGGTTGCTCAAACCAATGCAGCTAATGCAATGCCAAAAATCACTTGGGGGAGGGTAAAGAAGGGGGCAGGAAAGGCTACATTTCTGAGCTTAGTGGACTCTAAATGAAAACCATATTTAGTAATAAAGCACAAAAAGTTGAAAAATCAAACAGAGGGCTCTGCTACCAAGCAATGAGTTACAGCTCAGGACAGCCATGGCAGGCAGCAGCAAGATCTTAGAGCAGCAAATGTCACTGAGTACTGTGGAAGAAAGGAAATTTTTCTCCCAAGTAAATAGCACAGTGTTTAGCCTCTTTCTTGTCCCTGTTTTACATGTAAATATAATCAATCACCTCACCAATCTCCACAACAAATTATTAAGAGAACTCCAGCTCCACAAGAAGTACCACATGTATCCTGTTCCTTAATGAATATTTGGCATTTTACAGAACAGTAGTTTCATATACATAGAGACATGGATGAATACACATGCATCCTCATTGTATCCTATTAGACACTGCTAATTTGCATACCTCCAGCTCTGCTTGCAGCCACATTCACTGAAACACTCTTTCACCTCACACTGAATTCAAAGCACTGAAGCAAACCTGCTACAAAACACTACTACATACCCTATCAGGAACTCTGTCCCAGACTAACACCCTAATGTCACACAGGTTCATTTAAACCAGAATATAGCTGTAATTCCAGCAGTGGCATTACACAAACTATTTCTTTATACAGTTGCTGAAGTGCTGGTAGAATCAGCAAAATTGTTAGGGTAGAACTTTTCTTTCCCTTTCAGAATATTAAATAAAGTCAACTCAGTATAGATGTGACAAGTAATTTATTAACTCAATTCTAATAAATTTCTTAAGCAAACTACAGCATAGCAGTACATCCTCCTGAATAGCTTCCATTTGACATTACTTAATTGAAATCCTCCAGCAATCTGTAAATCATGCCATTGGTTCAGTGCCACTTACCCTGATAGCACTTGGCTGGGGATGGCTGCTCTAGGGTAGTACACTCTGTATCTGAAACCTCAGAGGTTATATAGCCCCTTCAGCTCTTCTCCTCCCACTAGCCTCCCAAACAAGGAGCAGAGACAGACAGAGACAGAGCTGAAGTCTCTAACAAAACCATATAGGGACCTTAACACAAAAAACTCTAATCTGGGTGGCCACAGGCCCTGGGTCTCTTCCACTGCATTCCACTGCAAGGCTCATGAAACAGGAGGAGACTTTCAGCTGTGTAAGATAAACACTTTAAAACTTCAGGAGAGTTACTAAAATACAGAGAGAGTGTGCCCACAATAGACATCCTCTAGCAGGAGGATCATGTTTTCAAACTAGAGAGGTCCAGGACTTCACAGTAACATCCAAGAAGCAGGATGAGAAATTGGAAGAGCAGTCATTTGTAACAGGGAAGGTGTTTTTAAAGAAACACTTTGCTAAAAAAGTGTTGATAAAACAACAATAAAAACAATGAATAAATATTTCTGTCCAGCTAAACAGCTGCTCAATTTTTCTACAAAATCTCTTTAAAAGCTTAGCATTTTGCTTTTATACTAAATACTGCCCACAGGCTTAAGGGTAGTAAAAAAAGTACCTGCTGTTGTACAAGGTTCATAGAGAAGTCATTGAAGGTTGTGCAAATGTTCAGTTAAAAGATTGTTACGATTTCCTCTGGACTGTGATGGGTTAGAATCCATTCTGTTTATCTGAAAGCTTATTTTCCAACCCTAGAACCTGCAGGCCAAATTTGCCCTAGTGCTGCTCCACTGATGGCGACAAGTCTGGACTGTCAAACTTCCCAAATAAACTCACATCCCAAATTGTTCGTAATAAAGATGTTGAATTTTATAACCCCAGCTATCTTTTCCACTAAACACATTTTTAGCAAATAAAGGAACTGTTCTCACTCTACAAGTTATTTTCAGCACAGGCCTGGATTTCTACAGCTGTAGCCAACTGTTTTCTGGACAGACGAATTCTAGTGAAGCAGCCCTTTCATAGCCAACAGTATTTTGTTATTACGTTTGTACAAAAGACCAGAAACAGCATCTCTCCAGTACTAAACCCTACATACTCAAAAGTGCTCCAAGTCAAGAGAGATGTGAGAATCTAAGTGAGATCCTTGCTTTGTGAGTCTTGTTACAACAGGGAGAGGCATTGTGCCTTTGTTTCTGGAGTGCTTGCTGCTTAATGAAGTAACTTTCATGCAAGAAAACCTCCCATAAAACCACTGTGAAAGTTTTTCTGCTGTGAAAATTTGAGGAATAAGTTACTAGCAGAGATAGCAAATGGATTGAACACCAACAGGAATTTAACTTTTAAGGAAAGGAACTTTTGAGGAATGTAACTGCCTTGGAGAGTCAGAAACAGAAGCTAACAAGTGTTGGAACATGAGCCATGCAAAAGCTATTTATTATTTCACTTCCATCATCAGGGCAAAAGACAGAGATTAAAAATATTTTTAAAAAATGAAAAGGGAAAAAGAAAGAAAAAAGAAAAGCAAAGAAAAGCGAAGAAAAGCGAAGAAAAGAAAAGAGAAGAAAAGAGAAGAAAAGAGAAGATAAGAGAAGATAAGAAAAGAAAAGAGAAGAAAAGAAAAGAGAAGAAAAGAGAAGAGAAGAAAAGAAAAGAAAAGAAAAGAAAAGAAAAGAAAAGAAAAGAAAAGAAAAGAAAAGAAAAGAAAAGAAAAGAAAAGAAAAGAAAAGAAGAGAAAAGAAAAGAAAAAGAAAAGAAAAAGAAAAGAGAAAAAACCCCCACCGAGGTAAGCAACCTAAAAGTGAGGATCCAAACTGGCCTTTTTTTGCATATCCCCAACTAACATTCAAAGGATAGCCAAAACCAAATTCCTTGTTTTCAAACAACACTCAATAACATAGCTGAGAAAACTTGCATACCTCATATAGAATATATGGTATTAGATCAGGGAACCTTGGTCAAGGGGAAGGGGAATTTCACACAGCATAACCCTTCAATGCAGTATCATGTCTGACTTCGATACAAACCTCAATTACCTTCTAGATCAGAAGAAACACAATCCAAGGTTTTCAGGAACATCATCCTTGAAATACCTTGAAAATACCTAGACTGGGACAAAGATTCAAAAGAATGCAAACTTGCTGCCTTACTGAGCAGAAGTTCACACTCCCAAAAAAACTTGGTGATTGTGCTGTGGCAGGTACAGCATATGTGAGACTGCAGAGCCAAGTAGACAACCCTCCAGTAGAAGTGGTACATCATCCACATTGCTCCTCAGCACAGCTAGAAACAGTTTTCCACCAGAGGCCTCTGTAAACATAAAGTAGACAGTGGCCATGCTGATAGCAGACTGTTAAGTTTCATCACAATACCTGCAACCTTATCCTGGTGCATACCACAATTGCTGCTGGTGGCAGTGATGGCAGCAGCAGTCCCTTGGCTGCTTGGAGGAATAGTTATTTGGGTGGGGATCACACCACACATCACCTTCCCCCTCGTGGCCACCAAAGATTTCAGAGTGCTCATGAAAAAGATGTTGCTGGTACAGAGTCTCACTCAGAGCAGGCAGTTGTTGGTATGGTGATACAGAGTAAACTTGAGTTGTTGGGAAGGACGTGCCATATGAAGGATATTTGTTAGAGACAGGCACAGGCAGACTAGAAGGAAGAAGCAAGCCCAGAGGCTGGCTGAGCAGTAGTGAATGGATACACAGAAACAGCGCAGGGAGAATGCAGAGGTGCTGCCCAACCACAGCTGCAGAGCACAGTGAGGAGCAGGGCTCAGCAGGCAGCTCGTCTCTGCAGAGGAACGTTATGGAAAGGGCTGGGGCAGGAAGGAAGGAAGCCAAACAGGTGAACTATGCAAGGAAATTAGGTCAGTCCAGCTCCAGGGACATTATAGAATAAAAGAATTTCTTTTTTTTAGTGACTCCATGTCAAAGTTATGATCACATAGATATTTCTATACATAAAAGCACATGTGAAAAAAGTTACATTAGTAGCTTACACCTTTCTTCTCAGCAACTTATGTCATTGTCAAAAGGGGCAGGGGGAAAGGGGAGAATGAACTTGGCATAAGACATGAATGGGAACCTAAAGAGAACTGCATAGAAAAAGTCTTCTGAGAATCAAGCCTAAATGCTGGGAATCAAACCTCTGAACTTTCCTCTGCAGATATGGAAAACAAGAGCTTAGCCCAAATATATACATATATATATATATGATGTGGGGTTTTGGGGTTTTGTTTGTTTTCTTGTTTTTCAAGAAAAAGAACACAACACCATTACGGAAAGTAGTTTAGCTTTCCCTCTGGAGGCCACTTCCAACACCACTTTCTGTGGCCTTTCTTTCAGTCCTTGTCCCACTCATTTGTGGAGAAACTACACAGCACAATTTGCCTGGTGTGTTTATACCCCGAGGTTCTTGTTCTTTTTTTGTATCCATAGCCAAAACCTATGATTTTATTTAACTTCCCTTGAGAACTTCTTTGGTTATATGATGTGAGCCCTTTTGCAGTCTGCATCACAGGAGTATGTCTGGAGTACAATCACAGAAAAAAATAGATGGGGAAAAACTAATTTTGTCTCTCTCTTTAGTATCTTTCCCCCAGTCTCTTAATAGAGATACTAGCAAAGCTCCAAAGTACATTGGGAACTCTCATACTGACTTCAAGCATCTTTCAAGGTATCAGTGGAAACTCTTAGCTACACCTTCCTTAAGTTCTTTCTTTTTCAATAACTTGTGTGGATTGCCATATGGACACATATGCTGTGTCTGGGGCTCCACAGCAGCAGGAGCTGTAGAGCCAACCATGCCCAGGAATTGGGCTCCAGCTGGCCTGAAGGATGTCAGCTCAGAAGCCCAGCACCAGTGTGTAGATGCCATACTTTTTTGGTAAAGGAGGACAGAAGCTGCAGGCTTAACCCAGTCTATAGAAGACTGTGAATAAAGTAATCCCTTTGCTTTACTTTATAAGGGAAAACAACTTCTGAGATGTGTGTGGAGACCTTCCTGCCTCCATCCAATTGGCTGTTTAGGAATGAGGCTCTGCTAAATATGTCTCTGGCTCCTTTTTATTTGGGGATTCCTTTCATCTTCGTAACATTAGCAGAATCTCTAAATGTTTTGGTTTGTCTGGCTTCAGGCCCTCTACCTCATTGATAGGCTTTACACATCCCCACCCCCTATTTTGAGAAAGACAGGGATAAATAAGCTTTAGGGAGCAGAAAGTCGCTCTAATAACCGGATTCATTGCAGCTGTCACACAGTAAGCATCTGTAAAGTGTCAGATTAACCATAAACTGTCAGACCCATAGATTAGCTTTCTCTGTGATTGTCAGGCTCTTGCACTGGTCTCTCTCTAAGACAAAATTGCTCTAATCATTTTCAAATACAGCAGTTTTCAATGTACAAAGCTTGGAAAAGAGTTTTTCCAGTGCTCTTCAAGAGCTAGAGGCGACAGTGTTTGCCATCTGGGCCTCTTAAGTAGGCTGATGAAGAATATTAATTCACAACCTTCCTTCATCTTCTTGACAAGGTATCTTCCTCCATGGTAATGCAGTAAAATTATCCTTCACTCAAAATCAAAGAAACATATTCAAAGTAAAAATGAGATAATGTTTCCCTCATCATCCTGCTTAGAGAAATAAACAGAACATAAGCACAAGTCCTGTTAGATCAGGCTGATATCCATATAGCTCAGTATCCTGTCTCTGTCTCTGAGATTTCCTGATAGCAGATGCCTGGAAAGAAATGAGATGCCTACAGTGGTAATTTTCTACCTATATCTTTTCTCCTTCCTTATGTGCAGCAGGAGGATTTCTTGAGACAGGAGTATATACCCATACCCTCATGCATAATAGATGCAGATGTATCTAATATTTTTCCTCCATAAATTTGCCTAGTTTAAACACATAGTTTTGAAGGCCCTTCATGATTTTTTTTTTTTTAATAAGCTCTACGTTTTGTCTGCAAGGCATCACCCATAGCTCACACTCAAACTGGTGTGGACAAGCTTAATGTTACAGAGAAAACATCAAATGTGTCAGAAGCATGGTCAAAGGAACACTGTCTATACCAAGAGCTTCAAATCCAGCAGAGATCCTGGATAAGCCCTGAGGGCACTGGCCAGGGCAGAGCACTGACCCACTGTGTGCAAACTATCAGCAGCACCTCAGTAGCTTGGTCACAGTTTCGGCTGACATTTCTGCCCAAAATTACACTGTAGATAAGGCTTCACAATAATGCTAAATTGGAACATCTCTCAAGAGCCAGATTCCCCATGACAATTATCAGAACCTCTGCAGTAACATGCTCTCCAAAACTGTCAAAACGTAAATGATATCTTCCCACCACATCACTGTGGAAAACAAATCCTGTACTCCTAAGGGAGTCAGACCTACACAGCTTGTGTGTGGGACAGGGTCCTTCCTCCACAACGACTTCCCAGCTCCCCAAAAAACACATTCCCAGACTGACAGCAACAAGCAAACCACTTCTCCACCCCAACCCCCCCGCCCCCCCATTTTTGCAAGTGGTGGTCCTGTTACTTGTTGTTTTGAGTTTTGC
>VYZT01044047.1:0-23545 GCA_013400735.1 Pomatostomus ruficeps | reverse complement strand
CAGCAGTGTTGGCAGAACTGCTGTTCTTGAGATTTGGAGCCACGCAGGAGAAGTTCACGGAGAACTGTCTCCCATGGGAGGGACCCCATGGTCTCACGGGGGAACTTCTCTCCCTGAGCAGCAGAAAAAACCTCAGGTGACGAACTGACCAAAACCCCCGTGCCCTGTCACCCTGCGCTGTCGGTGGGAAGAGCGAGGGGCTGGAGTAAGAAAAGGCGTTTTAAGGGCTTATTTTACTTCTCATTATCCTGCTCTGGTTTTGTTAGTAATAAATTCACTTTGTATGTCTCAGCTGAGCCTGTTTTGCCCTTGGAGTATTTTCTCCTGGTCCTTATCTCAACTCAGGAACCCTTCGTTAATTTTTTTTCTCTCCTCTGCCCAGCTGTGGCAGGATGACAGTGACTTTTGTGGGTACCTGGCTTTTGGCCAGTGTCAAACCACAACAGTACTGTAAATTAGATTTCCAAATGGAAAAAGTCACTTTAAAGACATATATTCTTCTAACTGTTCTAAGTTATTATAAGCTAAAGGTTGCTCCACTTTTAGTTTAGAAGAGTTAGAAATTATGCTGGTTAGGAACTCTTTGGAGTAGCTTTTGTATGTTCCAGTTGGATTTGAGGCCCCTCTGTTTAACACTGGACGCACTGATGTGATTAGAGACAACTTTTTGGAACTGCTTCATGCCTGCCCCACTTCATCAGTGATTTAAAATACTCAGCAGGTAGATTATAAATATTATAAGGGCTTGTATTGACAAAAGCTCTGATGAATTAATAGACAATTCCTGAACTTCATTCATTCCTGATAGAAAATACTGACTCTTAAAGTAGCATCCCATGACTTGCACCCATTTCATTGTTTTATCAGTGGGCAAAATTTACCTGTGAATTGTACAAAGTTTTTCTGGTACTGTGGCATGAAACATTCCTGTATTTTTGTTTTCCAAATTAATGACTTTTGTGTAGAAGTTTTTACCTAATTTTTCAGTCTAAGTGGTAGATTCATAGACCTTGATGCTCATTTGTAGCCCAATCTCACGGAAATGTTTTATCAGCAAATTTATTTGCCAGGGTATCGCTCCAGGCAGGGGGGTCACCTCCAGCCTTTTGCATGACAGTGAAATGTGATTCCAAAAGCATTTTCTGACAGGCTTGGCAAAAATAATCTGATTTAAAAGCCACAAAAAGTGAACTAGAGCTTAGTGGTAATAAGAGTAGGAATTCAGATTGAGATTTACTAATCAAATATGATTTGTATTTTTTTTTTGTCCTACTTTGCTTAAGTGGAAGGTGATAGAATCAGGGCTTAAAATTTCAATTTTTCAATTTTCTAAGCAATATTTAGAGTTGCAGTTGGCAAGATTTGCATGCAATTGTTTATGCGTGCATGTGCAGAACTGAATTTCAACCAAGATGTGTGTTTAAAAAGGGAGATGTGGAGCAGGATTGGATCACTTCTATTACATTTGGGCCATCCAGGACGGTTTAAGTGCTGTGCCTACCATGGTACATAATTCAGGAGTGAGATAACCCACTGCACTGAGGCTGACCTTATAACCACAGGTCACAGCTCGGACTGTGCAGTGTCGCGCAGCTCTCTGGGATGGGATTTAAGGACAATCACAGGGAGCAGAATGACCAGCAAGTGTAAACGTTTTCCCTTTAGAATATAATGATATATTGAAACAAGTGGTAATGAACCAGCTGAATTACTTTCAGATTCTGAAGGAATTCTGAAAAAATCACTGATCCTATCAGCAGCCTTGAGCAAATGAGAGGCAGCATCTATATTCCATAATTTTCACATATCAAGAAATTACTGCAGAGGTGTTGTGTGTGGGGAATAATTTTCTTTCACTTTGTCTTCCCATGCTTTGCCTTTCTGCTGAACACCCGGTGTGTTGTGCTTCCAGCCTGTGGCTGCGAGCAAAATGCTCCAGGCAGTTGCTGGCCCCAAGAAAAATCTGGGGTAATTAATACCCCTGCTACCAAATTTTTGGAAGTTGTATGCAGCTGTCATAGGTTGGAAGCGCACCTTGCATCCCCCTGTATTCTACCAGTGAGGAAATGAGAACTTCTGAGTTGGTTCGTTTCCAGAATGAGTGTATATACTCACATACACGAGGAGAAGGAATCGATTCTCCAAAATTAGGTGGTGTGAATGCTATTTAAATGACATGTCTCATCTAATTTCTCCTGTGGCTCGAGAAAAACCCCAAACAGTCTTGTGAATTAAAACATTTTGACTTCAACGTGTGAGTGGCTGGGATCAGATCCCTGTCATGCCTATCTACCGTCACTGAGAAAATAAGTTGGAAAGATAGCATGCTTTCCTGCTGGCATCACTACTCTGAGGATTAAGTCAGCGAATAAAAAATGTGCAAGAAACAGAGAAATGTAACCTGAGCATGTACCTAAGATTTGCTACCTAGCTGCTGGCATAAGTGAGAAAATGAAACCTTAGCCCTGAAAATGAGTGTTTTAGATGAAGTTCTGCAAGAAGACATTCCTGTGAAATAGATTTTCTGCTTTCCACTTATGAGAGACATTGAGGAGGTTAAAAACATTTTTCAGTTACTGTTGTCTCATTTGTTTATAGAAAAAATATCTAACCAAGTAGCCTGCAAAGGCATTGTCCAAAATGCAGTGCAGCAGCATATTCCAACTGTCCTTTTCAGCTGAGGAAAGCAATTGGAAGTGTATCTTAATTTAAAAGACATCTAAAAATAAATTATTTCATTCTATCCCTCTATAATTTATTTATTCTGAGTCTAATCCTAAAAGCAAGATTTTTAACTGGCTTCAGTATGCTTTTTATCAGGACTGGGATTGCTCAAGTCTCACTACCTGGGGAACTTTCTTGTCAGTAATGCTACCTTCTTTCTTCCACCTGCCTCTCTCCTGTCCCCCTTCCAGGCAAGGATGGTTCTTTCCCTGCATCTTGTGAAGCCTGCACTGTTTGCAGGCGTTACTAAAACTAGTAACAAGTGATCACCCTTTTTAGTTTCACGTGACGAAGTCATATTCTCGTGGATAAATTAACTATCAGAAAGACAGGACTTTTGAAGTGTTTGGTGTTAGTTTATTCTCTTTCCACTTAGTGTGTGGAAAGACACAAAAGCCAGGACTACATATTTTGGGAAATGGTATGATAGGCCTAGTCCAGTACAGGATTAAGCCTGCCTCCCTCACCATAAGGTCACAAGTAGAAAGTCTTTCTTTGGGATGATGTAGTAATTGTAGTGTTTAATTCAGGCTACTTTGGAGCTGAGTGAGATCCTTCCCCAGCCCGGGTACTTACGTATCTCCATCAATTACATGGAGCCCAAAAGGTTTTACGTGTAGAAAAGAGAAATTCAGCAATCACTGAATATTTCTGAATCCTTTCTTGGCAAGGTTCTTACCTCATCTCCAAACCATAAGAATAAGGACAACTTTAGTGCCATCATTTCCCCTGCTCTGAAGAAATGCTTTTAACAGTGCTGAGGAGGAATTACCTTCCTTTGCTGTCTCCTGGGAGTGTAGTTGCTCCAAGACATGTAAATGATAAGGTGGTGACACGAGAAATGCTGATATTTCAGGCATCTGCATATATTAATCAAATATTTCATTGTGAAAAAAGCACCATTTGCCAAAGGATCAATAAAAATACTTTGAGAGTTCATTTTCCACCATTACTGTATCAAAGCTACAAAGGACCTCCAGTGCTTGCAGGGTGATTTAAATGGATTTTTTCTTTGTTTCTGGCCTGCCACTTTATGTGATTTCTGTAATATAAAAGGTATTTTAAACTGCAAACCTAGACTGAGTGTCCTAACACTGCAAATTTATTTTTGTGTTATGGAATTACAATTACAGGCCTGGTATACTTATGAATTATATTTTCTCAAGCCAGTTATGAGACTGTAATGGGTTAAATTAATCAGGCTGTATAAATGTGAGCTGAACATATGGTCAGGCCCTCTGAGAGTTTTAAAAAGCAAATGTCTGCTAAAACAAGTAAAGTCCAGCTTTTTGTGAGTATGTTGTCAGCATGAAAAGAGCCCTCCTATTTACCACAATGAAGAAAAGGGGAACATCTGCAATTATTTCACTTCTTTAGTTGCACACAATGAAATGGGAGGAAAATTAATGTTTAAGTAGGGACAAAAAGGCAGAGAGGTGGAAAATCCATTTGGGAAGCTGGTGTGAAAAGTTGTGGGTGAGAGAAGAAATATTTGATGGTTGGACTTGTAATAGGAAAGAGAACAACTCTAAAACGCAGGCCCTCAAACTGCTGCAGAAGTTTTGATTTCTAAAAGAATTATTTTTGGTTTCGCTCCTCGTTACAGCACCCCAGACTAATGCAATGCATTTGCAAAAACCCCCAATCTTTTAAAATTAAACATCTGTCTTAAGATCCTTACCAGTTTTTGGACTGCAAGTTTTAGAAGTGATCAAAGATGTCAGAGTTTTGTGTGCTATTTGACAGATAATAAAATAAATGCCTGAACTGTGACATCTGTATGATCTCTGAGTAAAAGATATTTTTATCTCCTCTTTCTTTCATTTTAAAGGAGTACTTCCAAGCAAAAAAAAAAAAAAAAATGCTAGTGTGGAAACTTCTTTTATTCAAAAGGATTTTTAACTTAAAAGTTTTGATAATATTTTTAAAAACAACCTCCATTGTTCAGCAGATCTGTTTGACGAAGAACAAATATTTTTTCTGGTGTCCTTGAGACACTGTTCTCATTTGACTTATGAATTGAAAATTAGTTTGAGCTGATAGTGATTGAAGACTCGAGAAGTCATAGGTCTCCTAAACAATAGACAAGGAAGTCTATTTTCCCCTATTGGATTTTCATCTACAAGCAAAAATTACTGCATTTTATCTCGAGGTTGTCAATTTGAATGGAGGCTGGAACAAAGCAGCCAAGGACACCACAGCCTGTTGAGAATGAAGCGTCCTTCTGGGGTCCTTCCCTGCGTGTTCCCCATTCTCTCCAAGCAATGACTGAGGCAGCAGGAAAGGGAAATGCGTTTCTAGAAGAACTCTTTTTACATTATGCCTGACACATAAAGGTTCCATTGACCCTCATAATCAAATTAGGATCTGCGTAGGGTGGGTCAGAGCTAAATAATGTAAACAGCAGTATTTTGCTGCCTATATCTGATGCTTAATGATATTTCTTTTTCCTACCACGAAAAGTTTACTGAAAGAAGTATTGACTAACTCAGTGGCAAAGCTTATGGGTACCTGAGTCTTTTCAAGTCTATTGAAAAAATTAATTGATCTTTGAAATCTTTAATGTTTAATCCTCTCACTGTGCCAAAAGGGTTTCTCTTAGGAACCAGTGAAGTGAATTTATATTTCCTTATTAAAAGTTTAAAAGCCTTTGTCCTGCAAAGTTACTGTATATGTATATATAATATTTATTTTTAATTTTTTTATGGAGTATATAGTTCGAGGCATGCATCAGTTTTCAAATTCCATATCTATCACTGAAACAATTTCTTGTGTTATCTTATGATAAAGTCAGATATTTTGTGTAGTATATGTAAGACTCTTCATTACCTGAATTCTGTTTTGAGCTACAGTAAGGCAGTAGGGACCTCAAAGGCAGGAGTGGCATATTACCAGTGGCACAGTACCCTGTTTTTAATGAAATTAGCAATGAGGTGGTGTTTTCAAATGACTATTGATCCGTTCCCCGTGGAAGTTACTGAGGTGACAAGCAGGAAGCGTGGAATATCTTGAAAAATCACTTATGGATAATTGTCAAAGAATGTGGATAATTGGGAGAACGTGCAAAGCAACCTCTGTTAAAAACCTAGAAACCCTCCCAAACCACCCTATTATACAGAAGGTGCAGAGGGACCATAGAAGTCCCTGACTTGCAAATATGACAATGAGAAATTTGCATTCACTTTTACTCATCTGCCACGACAACACTAATTGAAAATCCTTAAGGACAAACATAAAATCCTTCCTTTTGTAATAACTCTTCCTAAAATCAGGAATTTACATATCATTCTCCTAACTCTGTCAATATTTAGCTTTTCAAGCATTTTTTTAAAAAGTGTATTACTTATAATTAACTAACTGTAAGAAAACATTAAAATTAATAGGGTAGTAGTGAAAAAGGAGTAAAAATTGTTTCCTCCCCCACCCTCCAAAAAGCATTCAGAGTATTAAATGACATATTCAGGTTGTCTTTTGAAAAAAGCTTTGTGAAACAAACCTAGTGGCTTATAATTGCTGTCTGCAAGCCCCTGCATACGGTTAATACATATGTTAAAATGTGCACAATGCGTCTCACTTTCCACTAATGAGATTTCAAAATCCATCCTGATTCGCTGCTGTTTACATAGGGAAATTAAAAAATTGATTGGTTACTTCCTTCCCTGGATTTCTGCACCTTGCCTGGCTGCTTGCCGTGACTAGGCAACCCTTTGGAGCAAGAAGCAGACTTTGTAGCAGCAGGGGCTGCGAGGGAAGAGGCTCTGGGATCAATTAAAATGCCAGGCTTTTCCGTGCTGGTTTCCAGAGCATCTGTGCATGATTCCACATAAATTTAGGGAATTAAAGATCAGACAAAGGTAAACATTTCCAAGCTTTGCTTAGTATTGCATTAAAATGAGGTATGAAATATGACAAGACCATTCAGACTGAAGCTGTGTTTACAGTCTCCATTTTATTTATTTACATCCAATTCCTTTATTATTGCAGGTATGTCATAACTATGTGCTGTTTGAGTCACTGTTTGGGTGCAGACTATATCTGGAAGTTTAAATCAAACCTCCCTAGCTATTGTGAAATAGCAGGAGAAAAAAATACATTACCTTAGCAAAGAGATGGGTTTTTTTATACATCTTGTTGATGCAAAAAGAATATTTTTCAAAAAACCCCACCAAGCAGCAAAAAACCAAAAGAAAATATTTTTCTATTCGTCACACACTCAGACAACTCTGGTAATTCTGTATCTTGGCAGACAATTTCAATATTCAACATCCTGGCCAGCACACTCCAGCTGCAGCTGCCTTGGAAAAACCCTTCTTTGTTTTGAAGTAGTCAGCGATACCTCTGCAGCAAATGAGAGGTGTCTTCACCTCTTCATCCCAACAATAACCTATTCCTGCAGGCATGCAGACTCTGTTTCTCTGCTGCATGCCCAGAGCAGAGCTCAGACCCCTCTGGTGGGCAGTACAAGAGACCGAGGTGAAGAAAGATGCACCCCTCTTGTCGCTGGGCATAGGTGGAAGCAGATGTGGCAGGGAAGGGATGGGATGCTGCCACTCAGCTTGGAGAAAGCACAGTCACTATGAATAAGCAACTGAGACTGACAGAAGACAACAGAGAAACAGATTTTTGAATTAACAAATAATGAATTGTCATGTAGAAATGATGGAGATAGTACTCCAGTTAAATCCAAAAGGGTTACATATGGAAAGCATGAAAAAAAAGAGAACAGTTCAGGGACACAAAAAGGTTTGCCCTGAAATAAAACCTAGTGAAGACCATGTCTGTGGGTCTGCTATGTTACCATATTCTGATCTTTATCTCAGAATAATGTAATGCTTGAAATATCTTCAATATTCCTTTAAGGCATTCAACTCTATCAGTCACTTTTCTAGACTTCTCCAAAATTTCAGCTGGAACAGTTTTACCATCATTCTATATCCAGAGACTGTAAACCATAAAGGTTTCTAACTGAATTTAACCTGCTGAAGTAAGTTTGGTGAGAATGTAACAGTTTATGTGGCTCAGAAATATGCACGACATGGTGGAAGTTTTATTATTCTATATCATGACCAGCATGTTTCATTCTGTGTGATGGATTGAAAGAAGAGAGATGTATAAAGCCTGGGTACCGATTGCAGCAGCTGACAGTTTTCTGCTGTTAAGAACCCAGAAAAGAAATGTTGGTATGAGAGGAGGAAGAAGGATTTTTTCCAGATCGTGGTAGTTATTTTTGTACGGCTGCTGCCTTCTGGAGGCTGCACAGATCACATCTAGCCCCAGCAAACTTCTTCTGCTTGAGAAAGGTGGTGTCTTTTTTCCTTAAGTATTTATGGCCTTTTGAAATCGGCAATATTTCTCTACAGCAATGCTTTTTTTGTAATATGATTATGTCCATTTATTTTTTTTCCAGTAGTCCAGCTGTATGGAATAGCCAACTATTGATATTTTCAGTCCTATCATCTGGATTTTCAGCTGCAAACCTGCTTTACAACATTCAAGAATTTGTGTTCTGAAGCTATGGGAAAGTGATACCTTTTGTTTTAGAGTCTTAAGTGGATAATAGCAGAAGGTTTGTCAAAATCCATTACCTCAGCACCATGATAAGCTTGCAATGCTCCTTTAACCTTATTTTTAGTTCTTAATCATTAAGTGCTAATTTAAAACCTGCCAAGAACACAAAAACAAATTGTCTAATGGTTATTTTGCATCATAGGCCGTAGCAGTTACATTGGTGATGGTTTTACAGGATGAGTGAGAATAGGCAAAATGTTCGCATTGTGTGATTGTATTACAAATGCAGACTTCAAAAACCTTGAACGCACTCATCTGTCTGTCTGTCTGTCTGCCTTGCTTTGGGCTAAGCTATATGTACTGAAGACTGGAATCACCAAAGAGAAAAAAACCTTTGGAATGGTTAATGGATCGCTAAGTTCAACTGCTTTTTCTGTCAATATTGAACCACCGGCCTTTGCTGGTGACAGCCCCAGCAGCATTTGTTTTTCCGTTTCTTTTCTGGAGAAAAAAACCCAGTTTATTCTGCCTCTGGAGAGTGTTCAGAATCTCCTCAGGTTGGCATATTTTCTGAGATGAAGGATAATATCATTTGTTCCTTCCATCTTTCCATTAATGCTAAGGCTTGTTGAGAAAATAGATTTTGTTCCACCCTCTTCTTCCAGGACAAAGTCTTGATTCCTATCAAAAGGCAAAGCTGGGGAAAAGGGTACTGAATATTCTGCAGCTTCTTTAAAGCCAGTGCACCATCTGCTGCTCTATTAGGTTTTGTAATAAAAACAGTTTCCTAAGCCTAGTAGATTCTTACATGTATCCTAATCTATTTTTAAAACCAACATCATCGTGTGTGCTGAGTGAAGTATGCTGTTGCTGTAGAGCAGTTTTACATAATACTTCAGTTGATTATGATGAAAACTGAATTTTTCCTCCAAAAAATTGCCTAGAGCAGCATCATTATCCATGTTAACAGTAATTAACACATTGAATTAGCACCTTGGGCAATGTAGAGTGAGAACCTCCCTTTCTCTGCCTATGCAATGGTTGTCTTCATGTTTTAAGTAATGAGCACTTTTGTTTTCAAAAAAGTATAAAGGTATATTTCAAACATCTTCTACCCAGCAATTTGATATCTAAAGTGACTTCTACGTCTTAAGAAGGCCAATTTTAATTCCAAATTGCAAAGCATGCATTTCATTATGGACTGGATTAATACCATTCATGATGTTTTTATTGCTGTTATAATTGTTATAAATAAAAAATATTTTCTAATCCCTTTTATAGGAACAGTCACAAGATCTGACATTCCTTTTCCACAAAACACGCTCGTAATCAGGGAAATCTGTGGATGTTGGGCAGCACAATGAGGATCCTGAGCTTGTGGTGGCTGCTGTTTTGCCATATGTGGTTTGAAGAGGACGTGGTCCCTGCTCCAGTCCTTCTGCTTCTCTGGCCAGCTCTCCCTTTGTGAGCTGAGGGGATATTGGAGCTGACAGGCTTTCTGCAGGACTGAAGCCAATGGCAGCACCAAAGGGCCTCCAGGAAATATATATTCGTTTTGGTGCTCGTGGTCCATCCAGATTGGAAAGGGACATTTTAATATAAGCCTAGACCTCTTCTCACGCATACAAATTATAAATAAAAATACTCTGAAACAAAAATATGACCTTTTTTTTAAGAGAGGGAGCATACTTGGAGAGGGGAAAAGGGAAAGGATATCATGTTAGTCTAAAACATATCTTTGAGTATTGCAATTGGACCCTTCTGCCTTTGCAGTGCTTCAGTGATGCCAAACGCCTCTGCTCCTCACCACAGGAGCATTTCCCTGGCTGGAGATGATCCTCGGGCGGCACTGAGCTCTCCTCAGCCGTAGCAGAGAATCCAGATTCCCCCAGCACATCTTTCAAACTGTCAGTCATAGTAACTGCCTTAACAATCCAGGGAGAAAATCATACATTCCTGAATGTTCAGAGGAAGAAAGCATGTGTTTGTTTCTCAGAGTGCATTGCTCAGTTTAACGCACGCAGTTTTCTGTAAAAGCAGTACCATACCTGGCCAAAAACCGTAGCAGCTCTTTGAAAATTTGCCTCTAATGTGAATAACCATAAAGTGTATTTAACTGCAGATGAATATGCTTCTATGCACAAGCAATTGTAAAAATAAAATGTCTCCCACCGCTGCCAATGCATTACCCTGTAAGATTACTACAACACATGTGCTCACAAACGCAGCGCAGTCTAAACTTGGCTTACCACAGCAAACCACAGTAACTCTTTCCAAGAAATACTTCAGTGGTGTCGGCCTTAAAGGTTATTCATGCTCTTGGCAGATGACCCAAATAACAGAATGCCATGAGCACACGAGGTCTCTGCTGGTGAGCAGCCATGGTTCTGCTTCCCGTGCTGCCCCCATGCACCTCCCAGCACAGCATCTCCCCCAGCCGGGTGCGATTGCTCCAGGCAGTGCCTGTACAACCCTTCCCCCAGTTCCGTGTTGTCCAAGATGTGGAGCTGCTACTGTGCTCGTGTTCTCCACAATCCAAAGTCATGAATGTTGGTGCAGTAAGGAAAAATTGTACATTTCCTCACGTTGTTTAAAGTTCACAAAGTACCCGAGAGCACCATACACATGACATTCTGAGTGAGCAACCTCTCTGTTGGAGCATGTCTAAAAGAAGATGGAAAAACACGTTTCCCATTCTTTATCAAAGAACTACAAGAACTTTCAAAACTCTATTATTTATTTCCTTGTAGAAATGTTTGGGGTTGGCTTTTTTGTTTGTTGTTTAATTGAGAAAACTTGATGCCATTTGGGAGAGAAATATGAACAACAGAACACTGCTGCATTTCTCCGGTTTTGACAGCTGATTGTTTCAGGGTGATCTAGGTTCTAAGCTTGAGTAATTAATAATATATCATCCCAGCAGCTCAGCAGTGTTCCTCTGCATTCCTTGAAAAGTTCCTGAATGGATTTGCACTGTATGTTTTGGGTTTATATTGTTCCTTAATTTTCTTCAACTGACCATCATTTTTGCCCTTAGAAAGAGCATTTCAGGCAATCATTGTAGCCTTTGGCCGAGTATTTTTGTTCTGAATGTTCGTTTCAAGTACATCTGTTTGGATTATTGTAATTTTAGCCTGTTACTTTATAAATATATCTTTTCTGAATTCATTTCAACTCCTGTGGACTATCTTCTGCTGGTAGTCACCCGATACAGATACTGCCTACAGGAGTTTAGTTTATTGTTTGTAAATTATTCTCATTGTGCACATTATTATATAGATAGAATAAATTCGATATAGAGCATATAAGAATCTGCTATTTGATGATCTGTTTTTAGTGGTATATAAGTGCTAATTTAAGAGGCTTTTTACCCTCAGATGACCATCTTCTTTAAAAATGGAGAAATAACAACCAATACCAAAAAATGAGCATCTATCTCATTTCTGGAGGAGTGAGTGAAGGAGTAGATGAAAATCAAACTATTAATAATAATGTTTACCTTTCATGAATCATAAACTGGTTCTTGATTAACCAGCCCATCAGTTCCAAACAACCAATGAACAATTAATCATGATCTGCCAAAATCTCACCTAGTGAGATTCAGAATGAGGATTTATGAATCAGGATTTCATTGTTTTGCAGAATTTGTTAAATTTTTGAGCAGCATAACAGTCATTTCACATAAATCAAAATCCATGTAGCTATGTCACGAATTATTTTCATTTTCCATCTCTGCTTGATTGGTGTAAAAATATATCTCCTTTTTAGAGTTCTTCAGACAGTTCCAAGGTATATTTAAAATTCAGGTATCTCTTACCTTGTATAACTTAAGCCAGAGCCAGGATTTTACTTACAGGTATTTCATTTCAATTTTCATTTTTGTTTCTGGGGTCCTAAAGGGATGAAACTACCCATATATTCAAAGTTTTACACATAAGCAAGCATTTACAGGATTGGGGAGTTTTCATAACTCTGCTGTATAAGGTTTGGAATTAGCTCAAACCAGATATTTTGTTTCAGGACTTTCCTGGTTTCATATCCCATTTCCTTTGCTCCTTTTTCACTTGTTTGTTTGTTTGTTCATTTGAATCCTGTTGGATTCAAATAAATAAACAAATTATATTGGTCAAGAAATACTGAATTTTAATTCAAGAGGATTAAAAATACATTTTCTTCCCAGCATAGCATCATTATACTCATGTTAAAATTTCACAGGAACGAACAGCAATATCTACTTCAAGAGTGCACAAAATAGATAATCAAAACTATATTCTTTCACTGACAGCTATATAGAATATTAAATTAACTACTGTGTATGTAATTAATTACTAATTAATAAACTGAATGAAGCCCCCATTTGAGATCATGGCTCTATTTATTCTGCTGATGCACAGAAAACTTCCCAGGGTTTTAAATCCCCCAAACTTTGCCAGTTAGTTAATGACTGTCTAATCTCATTATCCTGAAAATTGAAATGATAGAACTTCTTTCTGTGCACCTGACAAATGCAGGCAAGAAATCTTCTTTACTATGGAAAGAAGAAAGAAATCCATTTGAGAACTTATATTGGTTAAAATAAATAATTAACATTGACATTAATTCACATTTAAAAATATTCCCTGAAATAGTTCAGAAAAGACACTAAATATAATTTAAGTTCATGAAAATGAGAACTCGGATCTTAGAAAACTTTTTTCATGTATAGATTTTGGAATATTTTACAAAAGGAGGACAAGTAATTTTTCTACTGTACAGAGAAAACTGAGGCTGAGAGGATGTAAGTTATCTACAGATAAAAGACAGGCCACTGGCAAGGCCAAAAAGAATAGATATTTGAGTCAATACCCTCTTCACAAAATCACATTAATTCATATTTTTCTTGGTGAATTATGACTGTGGAGTCACGTGTCTCTTGCTGACTTTATTCAGAGACTAATTGAGAACATACATGAATATGCACTAGGATCGATTGATATGTTTATTACCTCTACAGAAAAATGGAAGACTGAGATACCATGGTAGAAANCGAAACCTGGCCATAGCACACCGCAACAGAAAGGTGCACACTGCCAGTTCTGTGAGGGCCTCTCCTCATTTAAATTGGAACGGGTGTTTTCAATCCAGGAAAATGCCTGAGCCTCCACCCCACAGTCTTTGTGTGGCTGCAAGTCTCAGCTGAGCCAGTCACTCCAGTTTGTAGCAGGGTGAATTAGCGCTGGTCTTTTCCCTCTCAGCTCTTTTTCCTGGTGACATTCAAAAGTTCTGGGAAATCCAGGGAGGACCGACATTCCAGAGCCACTGTGGTTAAGCCTTCTGAGATAGTGAGAAGCTTCTAGTGCCCTCTAGATGCTGTGTGTAGGCAGTGACAGGCACACCCTAATTCTCTGTGGTAACACAGATTCTTTCCCATGGGAATTTTTCTCTTCTTCTTCCTGTGTTTTATAAATAAAGATAAAGTTTAGGTGTTATTGAAAATGTCTCTGGGAAAGATGGGCAGTTCTAACCTGGCCAGTTGGCTGAGGGGGAGGTTTTGGATTTACCCAATCCGGACGACCTTTGAAAAGTCTATATAAGATTTATAATTAAATAATAGATTCAGATTTATGCCACTTGACCATCTCAATTTCTTCACTCGGCTAGCGGTTCAACAGCGACAATTCTCTGTATAGAACTTCTTCAACAGCACCAAGTGTGACCTTATATAGGGTGTTATTTTTCATAGAGCGCCCCACAAAGGCAAAAGATCTTGTGTCAGAGTGATGAAATGCATGTATTGCGTCTGAATTTTCATAGTCTTGACTTCTGCAGCCAGCATCAGGTGATTTGAGTCCCAAAACATTTAGTCGTCTTATTTTCATACCACTGATACATCTTTTTAGGACACCTTAGAGAAAATCTGTGTCATATGTTATACCTGAAAAGTACGTGTATTAGTTATCTCCACACTTTTAAAATGAATCATAGAACTATAGAACAGTTTGGGGTGGAAGAGATCTTAGAGATCATCTAGTTCCAGACCTCAGTGACATGGACAGGGACACCTCCCACTATCCAGATTGCTCTAAGCCCTGTCCAACGTGAACACTTCCAGGGATGGGGCGTCCACAGCTTCTATGAGCAAAGTGTTCCAGGGCCTCACCACCCTCACAGGGAAGATTTCTTGCTTCCAATCGAAACCTCCCTTCTTTCAGTTTGAAGCCGTTCCCCGTTCTCCTATGCCCTTGTGAGAAGCCCATCTGCAGCTCTCTTTCAGCCCCTTTAGGTACTGAAAGGTGTTCTAAGGTCTCCCCAGAGTCCTCTCTTCTTGAGGCTGAACAACCCCAACTCTCTCAGCTTGTCTAGGAGCGGGGATCCATCTCTCTGGACTCAGTCCAACGGGTCCATGTTTGTAAGCAAAGCAAAAAAGATGGTATAAAATATTAACAAACTGAGGATGATTTTCTATTTTAATCCAAGAGCCATTGCCTTCTTCCAGTCCTCTCCCCATCAGTCCCTCTCCACAGGTACTTTCCTCCCCATGCTTGCACCCATAAGTCACGCAAGGCACTCTTTTTCCCATCCTTAGGATACTGATTTCCTTTCCGACACATGAGAACTGACATAACTGGTTGTCAGCCTGATCTGCCCTTTGATGGTGAGCAGCAATAACGAGGCCTCTCTTTAACAGACTGTAAGCTTATTTAGACTGCACTCACCGTTTATCATTCTTACTTATAGAAAAGATAATGTAGATGAATGTGGTTCTGATTGGTAAACTTGCAAACTAAAACACAAAGCTTACACATCCACTGATGATTGAGTTCAAGCAGGTAATGCCTTCAGAATCCAAAATCTTTTTTATAAGCTTCTGATGCAGTTACCAGACGGAGATGGAGAGTTTGTGCATATACACAGCTAAAATAATGTTTTTGAACAAAGGTCTCTTATTAGAGTGTTTTCTAATTATTTTGTGGAGCCCTTTGTAAAAATAACGATATTAATGGATATTAATTGCACTAGCGACCTTTTCTGATGCACTAGTCATGCAAAAGAACTTTAAATTCCTAGAGAATGAGTCAATGCCAGCTCCCACAGACTGTCTGAGGCAGGAAAGGCAGGGGGAACCACAGTGATTTTGCCTTCTATTTAAGTTTTATTTTACCATCCAAAACCAGCCTCATAAGGGAGTGTGAAAAGTTGCATTCTCTACCCTCTTTTTTCTCACAAAGTGCTTGCGTTCTTCTGACTAATCCTGAGATCATGCTTGCATGACAACCCACAATTTCGGGTGACCTGGGTGGCATCCTGGTACTAAGATCCTTCCATGCACATAACCAAACATGGGCTAATCACCTATTCACACAAAGCTGTGATGAATTTTGTATTCAGCACTTCCCCAAGCCCATTGCAGTGTGTGCTTAGAACAGCCTGTTCAAAGCTAGCACAAATCTGTCTACTAAGTCCTTTAGCACCCATCTGCCATCAGCATATACCCAGGTAAAGCTGCCTGGGTTGTTAAAAGTCCCTTCAGGATTCTCAGGTTATGCACATCTACCTGAGGAGAAATGATTTCTTTTGATGAATAGAAGTTGTTTCCTCTAACAGTCTCAGAAATTGTTGCTTTTTCCATGTGCTACTTTCAGATCATCGTAGCAAAAGTGCTTCAAACAGTCTGTACCTTCAAATAATGAGCACACTTACAAGTCTGTAAACAAATTTGCTGCAAAAAATATATATTTATGCACCAGTTCTCCTGTGTGTTCCCAAAAGACAGATCCTTGTGCCCTTGTGTAGGTTCTGTATCTATTGCCTAAATTTGTCGAGTTACTCACCATGAATCATTTCCAGATTGCAAAATGCTACCAAAGGCAACTGCAAAAGGAAAAGAGGCTATACCAGGGTAGAATACATCAAATCACAGAGACCTGCCATCTACCAACAGCTTGCCACTTAGCTTTCATAAAATCAAAGTTAATTGCAACACAATGGAAACAGGTTATGTCCCATGGAATCTGCACTGCTAAACCTTAGAGCAGCATGCATTACAGTTGTAATTTGACCTTATCTCTGAAGGTTATGACACACTTCACCTGAGATACCTCGCAAGTGATTATCTCAGCTACTGTGTGTGTTAGATGTGTCTTTGTGTCCCGGTTTGAGACAAATTTTGGGAGGAGACTCCGAAAAGGTATCTCCTCTAAAAGGCAGAATTACAGCCCCTCCCCCCAGCCAAGGTTCGGAATTAAAATCTTCTTGGAGAGATGTGAAAAAGAACTGTTTATTTAACAAACAAGGTGCACACAGGCACAAAGAAAACGAAACAAACAAAAAAACCCCCAAACTTGAATAATATTAGGCAGTAAATCTTCTCTACCGTGGAGGAAAGATGGTGGAATTTTTCAGAGTCTCTCCTTTCTTTAGTTCAACTCCTCCTGAAGGTTCGGCCCGGCTGGGCCAGGGGTCCGGCAGCGCCTGGCGAGGGTCCCGCCGACTGTCTCCCCGGTGATCGTCTGATTGTTCAGATAGGGAAAAAAAACCCCAGGCCGAACAGTCCAAAAAAACCCAAAAAAAAAAAAAACTGCAATCCCAGTGGAAAGGGGAAAAGGTGAAAAAAAAGAACCAGGGGAAAAAAAACCAAAAACCCTCTGTCCTAACTCACAGCCAGGCAGACTACTGGAAACCAAGGAAAAAAAAACTTGCGCTTTTATCTCAAAGAGATAGAAACAAACCATGCCAGGTTTTCTGTCTGCGAGCTCAAGGTCACAGAAACCATTCCTGGGCTTAAGCAGATGATAGGGAAAAAAAAAAGAAAGAAAAAAAACCCCAAAACCAGAGCATAAAAATCACCCCAGGACACTTTGGTAAAGCTGCATATCTGATAATAACAAATGTACATCTCTAGTTAAATTAAGTTGTTGGCCTGTCATTCATCACATCGATTCTACTCGCTTTCAGTAAAAAGTTGTGTCTGTCCTTTGGGAGAAAATTTAAGAAAGAAATGCTTTTCATGCAGGAGTTTCTCCTAACAACATTTATGTGTCTATACTGAAACACAGAGATTAACACATTCATTTTAGGTGGGTTGTTTAGTTTTTTATGTTTCTGTTATAAAAGCCCACTGAATGTCTTGTGATGCACAGTGGTACTTGAAGTAAATTGTGGGAGAAGGAAAATGCCACTCAGTAATTGATAATGTTATTACGGCAAACTGTTGAGTTAAATATAGAGCAGTCTGCATTGATTCTCAATTAAAAATTACATCCTTTCTCACTTTATTATATAGCACGAATGTCAAAGCAACTTAAATGTTTCAGCAGCTGCATTGGAAAAGATGTGAACTACTTAATGGATGCACCTTTTTTTAGCTGCGTTAATTTATTCAGTTGTAGGAATGTGCTTTTTTGGAAGCTGTAGTGCCTCCATTTGAAAGTCAGCATGTTATAAACAAAGCTAGTTATTAGGAAAATTAATATTAAGTGAAGCTTTCATCCCTTCTCTTCTTTCAGTGAAAGTAAAACTCATTTGGAAAGCAAATAGAAGCTTTTTATATCTGGGAAAATAAATATTATATTTATTTTCCCATATATAGAAAAATAAATATAAACCCGCCAACTATTTGAATGTTTTACCTGACTTACCATCATGTCTTCTAGTTTCAATTAATTACTTTGAATCTAAGGTTCAAAGTTTAAGTGTGTGAGGATTTTTTTTATCATTTGAGAATCTAATATTTTTATTTTTATTTTTATTTATGAAGACAGTTCTTTCTAGTAAACCAACAATTAATTGTACAGGTCTGGTTTTACTGTACAGGGGAATCCTACATGAGTCCACAGCAGAAGTTTTGTCTATGATTGTATAACATAATTTCAGTCTGAGCAATCTGTGTTTTCTAACAGTTTGCTTGTCAGCATCGCATAGCATTCAGATGAAAGGAGGATTTACAAATAGATTTAAAGAGCTTAATCTATTCATAAATCTTGTTTATTTATTTTGGAGGAGCAATGAAACACAAAGGCTTTTGTTTGTTTGTGTCCAAGCTGTGCTCTGTTGCCTATGTTGAAGAAAGGACAGGGTGGTGGGTTGAGGCTGCTTTGCTTTGAAGGGAGAAGGAGACTTAAAGATTATATACTGTTGCTTGGTTACAGCCCTTGGTTTTCACCTCTCCTAGGAAGGGATAAGTTGTGATGCTAGGGAAGACAAAAAGTGGGGTTTTTTTTTCAGAAAACTCTTTACATCCAGAGCTCTAGATGAGGTGCTTAAGAGCTCTTTCTCTTAAGCATGTATGCCCTAGGATACATTTCATTGTTTTCCTCTGATCCCTACATCTCTATCAGGACGGCAGATGTCTCTTCTGAGTACCCTCTTGTACATATGTACAGCCTCCATTTCCTCTTTTAATCTGCTGCCAACATCAGTGAATTCACATATTAGCGGCCAGAAAATTGTCCTGCATGACTGTTGAAACCAATACACACCTGTGCTCTCTGCACTAAACAGCTGTGATGTTTATAACCCTATTTTGATATGAAGCAGCCAAGAGGGAAGCCAGCCTTTAGAAAGATATATGAAAGAACAAATAACGAAACAATTATAATCTGATATGTTGTAAATAAAAATCAGTGGCAGATCTTTCCTGTATTAAAATGAAATTAAATTTGTTAAAGCCCCCCTTAGGTCTTCTAGGGCAGCGCTTACTTTTGGAAATGTGTCGGTGATATTCCTCTACAAATAACTCCTGCCCATTTTACTGAACGCAACTTTCTTCTGTGCTCTTTTAATATACTCTCCATCTAGTTAAGAGGCAGACAACTCCTTACATACGATGAGAGATTCTGAACCTGGGGCCATCTAAATTCAGGCCGTGGTCTGAGCGCAGCGTGGTCTGCGACGTTAGGAAGCCTGGGCCTCCTCCCTGTAAGAGCAATAATACATAAAGGTGGTTGGAAACTCAGCCTACAAAGTCACAAAGTCACAGAATGGTCTTTTGGAAAAGTCTGCTGGAAACCATCTAGTTCAGCTCGTTCTACATCAGAAGCTTGTTCAGTTGGATTTTAATATCTCCTCGATCTTCTTGAGAAACCTGTCACACCGTTTGACCGCTCTCACAGTAATCAGGTTTTACTTCAGTGAAAATTGCATTTCCTGTGTTTTTTTTTCTTTCCATTGCCTCTTCTCTCCTCACTGGGCACTACCAAAAGCATCTGGCTCCATCTCTTCTCCCCTCCCTCACCCAGCACCTAATCTATTGATGAGATATCCAAGAACCTTCCCCAGCCTAGAAAACCCAGCTCTCTCAGCTTTTCCCGTGTGGCAGATGCTTCAGTCCCTCAGTCACGTTCACTGGATTTGCACCAGTTATGTCCTCATCTCTTTTGTACTGGGGAGCTCAGAACTGGAGCCAGCACTCCAGTTGTGTCCCATCAGTGCTGAATGACAGGAAAGAATCACCTCCTTTGACCTGCTGGCAGCACCCTTTGTAATGCAGACAGTCCTAGAATGAATATGTCATTTTAGACAACTCATAACAAAATATTTTACTAAGCTAAAAAAGAAAATATGTAAAACAGCTGACTATTCATGCAAATCAATTTTATGCTCTTTATTCTCTTCTACAAATGCTTGTCTTATACTTTTCCCCACGCTTTCTTTTTGAGAAGAAGATCATGATTCTGTTTTTCCAGCTGAGCTGTTGGTGCTGATAGATTTAAAGGATTTTATTACCAGGCAGAGGTATCCAAGTATCTGTCATCTCTTAAACAAATCCTGGTTTTTAACTGACACATGTCACAGAAGAGCAGGCTTTTTTCTCCTTGCCTCCAGAATAGACACCCTCCCATTTCGTAATGCTTTGCACTTCATCATTTGGTTTTCTCATGAAATCCCAACGAGCTATTTTTTAACTTATTGGCTAAACCATTTGAAACTCAATTTATTTTGGCAGTTCCTGATCACAGGCTCTTCTTGCTATGATGTATGGCAAGGGATGCAGCTGAGGCCACAGCAAGAGAAAATGGCAGACGAAAACAGATGAGATTCTGTTTCTGCCTAAATCAGTAACAAAATATGACTGAGTTTGTGAGGCCAGGATCTCACCCGACATCATTTTTCCGTGTTCCCCTTCCCAAATCTTAAATTTCCTTAAATTCCTGATAAATTGAAAATTTAGCATGAGACATATAAAGCAGCAAATTGTTGGATGTGGATTACACTTCAACAACGAAAGAGCTCTAAAACAGATATGAACTGTGCCCACCTCCATATGTTCATGCAATTAACTCCCAAATCAGAGAAACTGAGGGGTTTTTTTCTTTCTTCTCCCTTTTTCTCTCCTATCTGACTTCTCTTTGAATGCAAGGGGCAGTATTGATAGGTGCCCAGAAGACAGCATGTGGGAGGGTGCTGCTGAAAAACTCAAAGGCAAATACAAATTAATAAAACAGATGCAAGTATGTTCTGCAAGGTCTGGCAAGCAGAGAGATAATTAAATTTGGATTTAGGAGGCATAGAAATCCTTAGCAGCAAAAATTTAAGGAAAAAAATCCTTAGAGAGTTCTGTCAAATGTTAGAATAATTATCTCTTAAATAAAGCTTTATTTGCTTTCCTTCATTGACTATTACAAATTCCAGATGCTGCCAAAGCTTTGACTGATTGATTGATTGATTAAATTAATTGTTTCATTTTAATATAGAAAGCTGTAATTCTATACAAATTGCATGTTGGAAACACAAACTGTATTAGTGAGATACTGTTGGGTTAAACCTTTCCACACCTTCCCACATCTTAGACTTCTTTCACAACATTTTTTGAGATTTCAAAAATATATCTGCTTTAGCATGCAATGCAGAACTGCAATATTTTAGCAGTTTTGTTCCAATATATAAAGAAACTGGAAGAACCATAGATGTCTTACAGGCCCTTTGGTCATAGCGCTGCTCTTCCTAAATGCAGAGATTACTACGTGCATGTGATCTGTGTCTTGCTGTCTCATCCTCCTCACTACCTCACAAAAAAAGCGTCTGCATTCCAAATCCTATCATTCGTAAGTGGCAGCATCTCCTAATTGCAGAATGTTCAGCTGCAGCCAAAACATTTCTGGTTTCAAGCATCTAAGGGTTGGTTTTTTATACTTAAAATTCTGAGCAGACCTTTTAGGTAGAATAATAACAGTAAAAATGACTGAAATTAACATTTTCTATGGAATAATTTGCATGGTCTTCTACCAAATAATTTTGATGAAACACTTCCTTCAAACCTACTTACAGGAGCATTAAATATGTGGGCCTGACATTTTCCTTTATTAAATCTTCTCATAAACTAATAATTCTGTTTCATTTTGATAGTTTTTTAGTGTTGGATTACTAATTTAATCTACAATATTTAGAAGCAAAAATGAGAACTACAGAGAACAATTTCAGGTGGAATTGCAGTAATATTAAAATTTCCCAGATGAATTTCTAAGCCCTTCTGTAGTTTACAGTGCGTTTTTTGAAATGTGGCAGGGAATTAATCCCGCAATCTGCTGAATTTTGATTTCCCGGTGGAAATCAGCCAGGAACGGTCAAGGCTACGAGCTATGTAAAATTATCCTTTGCACATGGGATTGCTCAGAGCTGGTTCTGTGTGAAGGCAAAGCAACCTTTGGGCTGTGACAGGAGATAGCTGAGGAAAAAGAAACGCTGAGAGCTTTGGAAAGCCAGCTAGCCATGGTACCCCTTTGGAAAGAAAAGGATTCCCCCTCAAACATCATTTGCCATCTTCACCTTTCCGTTCCCAAAGGAAAAGTCAATCCAGCTCTGCAACTCTGTCTTTCTTCTCACTCTCCCATCTGCGTAGCAGAATTGCCCGGGCTGTATCCCTGCGTCTCTCATAGCTGAGCACAAAGTGCTGTCAAGTAAGACAAATTTCAGTCAATTCTGATTAAAAGGCATTTTTCTGAATGATTGTGGCTAACTTTCCTGGTTTTACCTGTAGAAATCATTCTCATAGTAATGGAAATAGAAAGAGGATCTCTCAGTCCAGCTCCCAGAATGTGACCACTGCATGGCAAGGAGTTCTGCGTGTCTGTGGCAATAAACAGGCCCAGACTTAAGCTGATCTTAACCACTATCAGTTACTCCATTCCAGCAATACACAGGGGAGCTAAAATTTGTGTTTCAGACCCTCGTTCTGGCTTGTATATTGGGGTTCAGCTTTCTTGCATGTCCTGTATAGTTATCCTTGATTCACAGGAGAAAAAGGAAATTCTTTGCATTTACAAGGTTAATATCTATTGTAGTTTAACTGAACTGGGGGGCTCGTCTAAATAACTCAACTACTCACATAATATACAGGTGTTATCTTGAGGTTATGTCAATTTAAAGACAGTCTGTTTACTAAGTGCTGCAGCATGCTGTATCTTTAAAACTAGACAAAACCTCTGTACATAAAGTGTGCCTTTAGTTGTTATCGGCAAATAAACCTTTAGTAATGAGGTTTCAGATCTATTGGTTCAGTGTTGATAATAATTCTCTGTGGAACTGCCTTCAGCCCATTAAGCAAGCCTGCTTCTGCTCCCGTGGTTGTTAATTTGACGGGACTGTGTCACATTAAGTAGAACAAACATGTTTTCACCCGCTCAGCCATCCAGAACGGACATGGCTGTTACTCTAACAACTGGATATTGATTGGAAGCATTCACCCTTCCTGACCTAGGGCTGGTACATGGAAACAGAGCCAGGACTGATTAAGAAATTGCATGTGTTTGTGCACATGTGTGCAATGTTAATGGGCCACATAAATTTCAGGCCTTTTGAATTCATGTCATGTTAATGCTCTGAGCATGAGATCTGTCACCCGTTTCCTGCAGAAGCTGTGAAGCCTCATTTATCTTTAATTATTTATTTGTCTGCATCCTTGTACCCATCTGGTCAGACCATGCTCTCAGGGTCCACTGCCTCATATTGAACAATTTGTTTATTAGCTGTGACTCTAACAAAACTGTCTCAGGAAACGATGAATTTGACAAACTGTTGGGATTTGCTTCTGGTTTTGAGCTCATGGATGGCATAACTCAGTAGATACCAGTGTGCTACTATTGTGTAGTCTTGATACAGAGAAAATCATTAACTGGCCATTTCTGTAGACAACCAAGAAACAGAGGAATTAAAGAAGACAAGAAAAAAAGAAGAGGAAGGGGGGATTTTTCATCTATTAATGAAAGCAGGCTACCTTACTGTTGTGGTTTGACCCTGGCCAAGTGCCAGGCACCCACGGCAGCCGCTCACTCGTTCCCTCCCCTGCCACAGCTGGGCACAGGAGGGAAGGAAACGGGGAAAAAAAACCCCAGGGAAT
>VYZT01044029.1:0-36122 GCA_013400735.1 Pomatostomus ruficeps | reverse complement strand
CCCCACCGTGATCCAGCAGCAGGCGGCCCCAGGCCAGCGGGCAGCCAAGAACGGGCCCCCAGGGAGCGAGCAGAAGGAGGTGCTGCCGGCAGGAGTGACCATCAAGCAGGAGCAGAACCTGGACCAGGCGTACCTGGATGATGGTGAGTGCTGTGCTCCTCTCTCGGGCGCTTTGTTGGAGGGAGGGGCAGGTTTGGAGTTACCAATCCTCAGCGTGGCCTCCTTGGCGAGGGTGGGAGTTTGCTGTGCCCTCAGGCTGGGCTTGGGTCTTGTGTTGGCTGCAGTTTTGGTAGATGGCAAAGCACTACTTATCCACAGAACCCCTGCTTGCTCCGTGCCACGGGCTCAGCTGCCAGGGTGAGCTGGTCCCATTTTGTTTCAGTTTGCCAAAAGTTAGCGTGGAAAATGGCGGATCTGAAACGAAATGCACTTCTTAATTATTTTATTATATTTTTCATATCAGGGCAAAGTCCACTTTGTAAAATGCTCTTGTACATTTTGTCCCAAAAAAAAAAAAAGCCCATTGAGCAGTCTATCAAGGCCTGTAATGAATGGGGTAGTGCTGCAGGCAAAACCATGGCAGATGTTCCCCATGAACAGTGGGACATTGATAAGTGAAACAATGCAGTTCCTTTGTTGTGAGCCAGCTGATTTAGCCCTTAGGAATGAACATAAGTTGGAGTAGAGCTTTCTTTGAGCATATCCTGCTCATTCTTAGGTAGGCAGCTCTCGGCAGTCTGGCTGATTGGTTCTTTTATTAAAGCACGTTCCTGGCAAGAGGAAATCAATGCCAAAGTCATGGTGCAGCTGGATGCTGCAATCACAGAGAGCAGCAGCAAACCCAACATTGATTTTAGGGGGAGCAGAGTGAGGCTGCTGGGTGTGTTGCTGCCAGGACAGGGTGTTCCTTGTGATTGTCACAATGGTGACTCTGCTGTCCCCTCAGTCCAGGCCACTGCAGGCTCCATCTCCTGGATGTGCACCTGGATGTGCTCTAAGCACCCATTAGTTTGGGATTTTTACTGCACTCGCTCACCTGGAGCTGTGAAATTGTGCCTGTGGAAGTTTTACTTTCTTCAGCTTAGCTTCTGAGTGCTCGGTGTCATGTGCAGCCTTCGCTGCTGGGTTTGTGGGCAGCGTAGAGTTTGGATGGTTTCCTCTGTTAGCTGTGTTTGCAGAGTGCTTGGTGCAGCTTCGGTGCCATCACAGTAAAATCTGGAGAGTTTTTACTGGTTCCTCTCTCTGAGCAGGAGATTTAGGAGTCTCCCAAATTGAACTTAGGAGATTCACTTTCCATTCAGGGAATTGGGCATGATAACAAAGCAAGAGAAGCTTTCTAGCAGGAGAACTAAACCCTGTTGTTCATGGTAATTTTAGTATGAGAAGCTGAGGGATTCTTAATTTCTGACAATACATGGTACACACCTTGTAAAAGAAAGAAAAAGGAAAGAATCTTGAAGTAAAAATAACAAACTTCAGAGTCAAGCCAAAGTCCACTTGAAAGCGCTCCCAGGATGGACTGCAAAATTAATTTCCCTGAGTTTTGGATCAGGCCAGTGGCACCCAGCTGCAGCACAGCTCACCGGGGGTGCACTCACCCCGCTGCTAGGAGGAACCATCAAGCAGAACAGCAGCAATTCATAATGAAATTCCAGCCTTCTCTGTGGCTGACTGGATCATCTTGAATTGATTTCAGCTAGAGATTAATTTATCAATCGTGCCACCCCAATCAGGCCAGGCAAGATGGGTCACATGCAGTCTCTTTACTGACCTCAGTGAGCTGCCATCAGCTGGAAGTGTGACTTGGAGAATTGTGATTTACTCGAGGCCTTTGCAAAAGCATTTCATTCTGAAATGGTCAGGACTTGAATTGAAAAGCCACATTGTTTGCTGCTGGGGAAAAGTGACTCAGAACATAACAAAAGCCATGTTTTTCCTGACTAGAAAGTTTGGGTTTGTGCTTTAGAGTATTAAAAGAAAGCAAACCCGAAGGATTATGGAGGCTTTGCCCTCAAATCCCTTTTATCCAGAAAGCTCTTCCCAGATAAAGGGAGCTGTTAGGTCTTGCTGGGATTTTCACGGACAGACACGGAGCTGATGCTTCCCCAGGCAGGCTTGGCACTGCCAAGTGCTGCTGCTGCTGCCCGGGCTCTTGGGCAATCCCTGTTCAGTGTCTCTCGCTTCCCTTTGCTCTTCTCCCCTGCCCCCATCTTCCTCCTCCCTCCTCCTTGTTCTCCTTTCTCTCCCAGTTCTGCTGACAGTCCAGCTTTGTCCCTGGGCTCTTGCGGCCTCCTCTCACTGGCTCTTGCCCGCTGCCTTCATGGTTAACACATGGCCTTGGCGTTCTGGACGTGGTTGCTATTCTGAGCTTTGCCACAGACTTACGGAATGACCTGGCTGTGCCCCACACCGCCGGTTCCTCATTCCTGGAGCCGGTGCCCCTCGGCGTGGGTGTGCTGGGGCTGTCCTGGGAGTGAGCAGAGCAGAACATCCCATAGCTGACGGCGCTGTTGGTTCTCTTCACCTCTCGCAGCTTCCTGCTGCCACTGCTCTCATTATTTTCTTCTCTTCCCTGCTTGTCCTTGCTCCTGAGACCGTGGTTTGCTCAGAGCCTTCACTGCTCCACAGGGCACAAAATTCTGGGAACTCAGCACGCTTAACCTGTCCACCCCTGCCCTGGAAAGACAAGAGCTGCTCCCCCTCTGCAGGAAGATTCCCAGGCCTGTGAGCTCTTGAGTGCAGCCAAACCAGCCTGCACCTCAAAGTGGCAAGGATTTGCCATCTTCTGGGGTGGGTTTTGCCACGTGCCAGGAGCTCTTTGTGCAGAGCTCTCGGCTGGTACCATGCACAGCACCTGGGGATAACTTCAGCCCATCTGGGCTTGGTTTCTGAGCTCTCTGCAGGTGCACAGCCCTGCCTCTGGCGTTCTTGGATGGACACCTTGGCCCCTCTGCTCCCCTTGCTGGTGCTGCCTCAGAGCAGGAGGTGCCCAGCCCAGCCTGTGCTGCCCTCTTGCAACTTCCCACCCTTCTCCTCCCAGACAGAATTACAAAACTCGCTTTTACTGGAAGGAAGGCTCCGCTATCCAGTCACGGGGAGTGGATTTGGATATGTGCCCTTTAGGGACTGATGCAAGGTCAACATTGCCACAAGACTGCCTTCATATCCGTACTGCTCTGTATTTCTCTGTAAAAAATAAGTCTGTATCTGTACCTTTTTGATATCAGTTAGTGTGATGAAGAATCCCCAGAGGAAGGGACTGTTCATGAAAAATTGACAGGGAAACCTTTATTACACACCTCTGCCTTGGAGGTTCATTACAGTTGGAATTACTCTGGGAGTGATGGTATCCTGGGTGTCAGGGGATCCCTCAAGATGCCTCAGGTGTCCAGGCTGGTGCTGGCAGGCAGTGAGCAGCTTCAGCTGCAAGTGAAAGCCCTAGGGGGACCGAGTCACAAGCTGGTTTCAGCCGAGGCCTCATCTTAATATCATTCATAACCAAAACTGCCCACAATGGTAAAAGGTACCCAAATAACCACATAAATTTGTTGACAAATATAACTTAGTTCCTCCAGCACCCTCAGAGCAATCAGATTAACTCTTCGAAACTCAAACCCAGTTAAAAATTCAGTTCTTGGTGCCCTGGTGGGGCAGGCTCGAGAGGGGTGACCCAGGGCTGGGGGCACTGATTGTGCTCCTCCTGCCGAGCCAGAGGGCTCCTGTGCAGCCGTGGGCCAGTCCCCATCTGGGACAGTGACACGAGGCTCAATTCCAAGTTGTGTAGCTTGGGTGTTACCAGCTTGCCTGCCCTCGATGGAGATCTTTTCACTTCATCTGCCAGGCTGAGCTTTGCTAAGAGAAATGATTGTCATTATTCAAATAGTGACTGTCTAACCACATCTGACGCTCCCGAGTGTCTGCTGCATGCAGCAGCTCTGGATTATTTTTGGTGCACCAGTAATCTCTGCTGGGGAGGAGGAGAGCAGGGCAGGGGCTCGTGTAGTGCTTTATCCGGCCGCTGATCAGCGGAGGTGTTCCGTACTGAGCTCAGGTATTTCGCAGAAAGCTTCAGACACGTCAGATATTTCTGTAGAAAGTGGCTGTGCAGGATGTGCAGTGTGGTCCCAGCAGTTCAGATCACCTTCGTGACACGCAGGGTGTTCAGTTGTGCAGCCTTGCTCATCCCACATCACTCAGGGGGTGTTGCATCCCTGCATTTTCTTCGTGTGTTCTTTCACTCAGCAACAAGAAAATCCCCAGTCTGGTACCACGAAATGAAATTCAGATCCCTTCTTGCCTTCATGTTCAGGAGGAAGCTTTCTTCTCTGGCCAGCTCTGTTCTCCTTGGGCAGGGAGTACCTCCAGGAAACCCCAGCTGTCCTGGGACTGCCAGCCCGGAGTGCTGCTCCAGGATTGAGCTCTGCCTGCCGGGAATCCTCGGGCTCTGGCTCAGGGGTAGAGGGGGTGACATGGAACTGCTCCTGCCAGCTGGCGGTTCCAGTGGGAACCCTCCAAGCACTGGAGCTGCCCAGGCAGGGCCAGGGGTCCTGCCTGGCTGGGGGGAAGCTGCTTTTCTCTCTCAACCCTGTCTTGAGCCCATCCACAGAAAGCACAGAACATGGTGGCTTTAGGGGCAGATTTTAAGTTGGTGTGTGGCTGTTTTTGTCTTGTGTCCATGCACAGAGTTAAACAGCAAGACAGGGCAGAGGGGAAGTGTTCTTGTTTCCTGGCGTTTTAGACAGGAGCGAATTTGAATCCTCCGAATGGGCCGGGGTTCAGTTTCGAGCGACAATTTGCATCTAAAAAAGCCGTGCTCTGTTTTTAATTAGAACTACTTTTCATAGAAGGTGTGGTCACTTCTGCTCAGGCAGAGGTTGACTAAGAGTGAAGCCTGTACGTTCTCCAAAACATTTTGCTCAAACACTCCAGCAAATCTATGTATTCATCAGCCTCATTCCTGAAGCTCTGACTCACATTATTACAGATTTTCTGTTCTCTGCTGGGACCTTGCAGCGCTCCCTGGGTACGCTGCAGCTTTATTTTTGGATCACTGCTCTTGTGTTGCGTTAGCATCTGTGTGCCCCCAGCCTGTGTCAGAGTCTTGCTTTTCTAGAGGCACTCTAGAAAGAGAACAAAAAGGTGGTTCTGCTCCCAAAACCCTGCAGGCTGTTGGCAGGAAGTAGAAAGATCTCCTCCTTCTTCACCTCTAGAAACAATTCGCTATTAAAAAGTTCAGACAAATCCAGCCCCGCTTGAAAACCGCCCTTTCCCCAGCAGCCTCGAAGCATGCGAAGCAAAACAAAGCGAGAAAAAGAAAAACCCATACATCCCAAATCAGCAGTAGAGGAAGGAAGAAAATGAATCAAGTGATTAAAACCATCGTTCCACTGGTACCCCTTTGTTCTCGAGCTCAGGAATCTCTAATTGGTGCAGTCAGTGCCCACAGGCAAGTTGTGTCACAAAGTGTTTCCTGTTCCGAGAACATGCAGAGCCCATTAGGAGCCCGGAGCTTCTCTGAGGGCACGTGGGCACCGCTGCCTCCTCCGTGGGCAGGGTCCCAGCAGGACCTGCTGCCCCAAGTCCATAAAGCCCAGTTCTGGCCATTTGGGGTGGAAGGCACGTCCCCTTTGAAGGCCGGCTGTTATCAGCCAGAAGCGCTCCATTTTCAGGAGGCACCGAGCGATTTTCAGCGCTAGTTTTGAAATACTGGCCAAGAGTCGCTTGAAAAAGAGAACTTGTTCGTGCAGTTGGGAATTGAAAGCTTCTAAACCACAATAAAGTCCTTTCCCAGACTCGCTGTCCATTTACCCCGAGCTCATGGCATTCCTTAGACAGTCTGAATCACAGCAGCAGACAGCTCTCACAAAGGAGACCATAGACACCCATCTGTTGGGAGGCATCTGCCAAAACAGACCATACATTTACTTTTATTCCTTCAATCCACTTTCAATTTAAAGGCATAATAACAATAACATTTTTCACTCCAGTGACACTATTCATTCAGTGCGGAGAGATGGTAATGAATTAAAATTATTCCCCCTGCAGAAAGAGGCAGACAAGCTTTTCCCCAGCTCTCACAGATGGATGAAGCGGGATCAGAGCTTTTAGGGGACTTAGCTCCAGCCGAGGCAAAAAGTCAGCGTTCCAACTGTGACTTTCCTGGGGGATCCCAGACTTGCAGATCCTCAGGTGTGCAGGAGCTGGTGCAGCACTGGCTGTGCTGTAGATGGTTAAAACACGTTGCACTAAAGGAGGGATTGGCAGAGTTCCTCTCTCCTTTTTCTGGCTTTCAGGCTCGCTCCTTTCATGCTATCAGAGAACTGTAGGTGCTTTCTAGCAGTGATGGCTGGCAGGTCATTGTCACTGGGTCAGGTGTGTGTGCCGGAAACACTCTCATTGCTTGGGCACAGTCTGGAGAGTGTGGAAGCAAGTGCAGACTCTAAGGCAGAGGGATCAGCCATCTTCCTGCCACCTGGGAGTGACACTGGGTGCTTCACATTTTTGTGAAATTCTTGCAGTTTGGTCAAAATCATAAATGTTTGGACAAAGTTTTTTAAAAATGGGGACTTCGGTGATGAGAAATGTGCAGCTAGAAAATGGTTTAGAACAAAACTTTGCGAAACAGGAAAGGGTAATCCCTTTCTCAAACTCATTCTGGTGCTAAATTCTCCGTTTTGTGTTGAACCAGCGAGTGCTCTCTGGAAACCTTGAGCAGGGCTTGTTGTACACTCCAGCAGCTCACCACAGGACTGTGCTGGTTAAGGTGGCTGAGGGTTTTTTTTAATTTTATTTTGCTAACGCAGCTATTATGGTAAAAACCCTTGTAGAGGCAGAGCTCTGCTGGTGTAAAACCCCTGGAATCAGCAGAGCTCAGGGCCAAGTCAGGGAACCACCAGCAGCTCTTGTGCTGGGGTGACTGCACGGGCAGGGGGTTGTTCCAGCAGTGCCAGCGCTGCTCAGCTGGGGCAGCTGATAGAATAAATATGAATATGGAAAGAAGGGAAAATATTCCTGTGACAGTGCTTGCTTGGTCTGTTGACCACCTCCAAACGAATCCCAGTAACTCCCAGCAAATGGAGCTGGATCCATTTACAGGAGCAGGCTTTGCTGAGGGGAGCTGTGCCTGCAGCCCTCACAAAGAGGGAGGGGGATGAAATCCTTGCAGCTCCCCTTTAGGATGAGCAGGATGTAATTGGACATAATCAGTGGCTCACATCCACATGGCAGCTCGAGGTTTTTGCTAATTCTTTGCAATTCTTGGAATATTAATAGCAATTTAAAAGTCCCTGTGCAGGTGACTGCGGCAGAATACGGAGTTATTTTTTTTCTCAGGGATCTTCTCAAATCTGATCCGAGAAAAGACCTGGGTGTTTTGAGTTTTCAAAATCCAGACAGACAAAAATGATGCAACTTTGGGGGCGGGAGGTCGATTGCATGATTTAAAAAGCAATCTCATGGTTGCTGGAGCTCTGAATCATGAACCCTGAACTCCGGGCTTGGCATTGCTGCTCTTCAGGTTTCATTTCACAGATGGGGTTCATATTAGGAATGTGCAAAGGTGGGGAAAAGGTCTTTTCTCGCCTTAAAGCTCAGGGTAAAAACTGGGAGGATTCAGCTCCTCCTGCAATGGCTCTCGAGTGCTTTTTGAGCTGCACTTTGAAATGCTGGGAGCAGCTGCTGCTCGGAAAAGCTTGGAAAACATCTGCACATTTCCTTAACTATTGTGAAATAAAACGCCTGGCAAGAGTAACCATCTTAAAGATCGACAATCTTTTTATGGTGCAGACTGAAGGGCAGTTATAAAGTCGTCTGCTGTAGAAAAATGCTTGGATTTTCAGCGTTTTTTGCACAAGCAGAACTTCCTCAGCTCAGGTCACGTCCTGCCAGGCAGCAGGGATAGTTGGTGGGGGCCTTTTTGTCTGTATAGACCTTTTATCTCACAGGAATGAAGATCTAGAATCGATTAGCTTAAAATCCATTTTTCTTCCACCTGTTTTTCATACTGAGTTATGAATAATAATATACTTATTTATTTATAATTAGCTATGCATTTAGAAATATAATAATAATAATTTATTGTCAGTATTTATTTATAAATCTCTGGCCATTTTTAAATTAAAAAAAAGCGAGGATGAATCATCTGAATTTCCCATCCAAGTTAGTTTTCTTGTGAGAACTCAGAGCAGAGAGAGCTGGTAAGGCCTCACACTGCCCAACCATTTTATAGCTGCTTCCTCACCGGTTCCAGGAGACTTCTGTGCTCAGACTTGGATGCAGCGAGTGCTTAGAGGCATTTTGAAAGTCAGGGACTGGGGAAGAACAACAAATACTTGGAGGCCATAAAATTGTCTTCAGCACATTGGCTCCTGGTCTGGATTTTCACTCAGGTGTGGCTTTCACGCTCCTCCTTGCTTCGGAACACAACTTCTTCTGTGTTTACCGAGGAGAAACCTGAAGTGTATAAACGATGCCATTGTGTCTGAATCATCATTCCAAGTCCCCGTGCTTCAAATCTGCAAGCACAGAAATCTGGGCATTCATCCAGCCGGGGATTTCACAGATGACTCCTCGCTCTGAGAGGGGGCTGCTCAAAAACCTGAAATCCAAGCGCTGCCAACTTTGCAAGCGTTCATATTCTCCGGTGGATGTGCCCGTCTCCTAGAGGTGCTGCAGCCTGTTTGGAATTAAAACTCTGATCTCTCCAAATTTGCATGACTAATGGTCTGCAAATGACTTTGGAAACTTGGTCTTGAGTTGAATTTAACCAGTGTAAGGTAGAAAAGAGTTAAATCTTCAGCTACTGCTAACAGGAGTCAGACCACTGAGGATCAAAGGGCTTCCCCATGAGCAGCTCTTGGTGACTCAGGGAGAAACAGGGCTCACACTCCCCATCTTCTTCCAGCTTCTCCTGATCCACACAGTTCCCATCGTAATCAAGCCACGTCCTTTTGTGGATTTTTCATTTGGAAACGCTGCACTCGGAAATATAAACTAAACTCTGCATTCAGCTGAACAAACACTCTTTCTTTAGAGTGAGATTGCAATTAAAACTAGATGCAGTGAGAAGAGCATTACTGACTTGGGCCTTTGGATGTTGGAGTGATAGAATTCTGCCTGAGGGGGGATTTTGTCAGGTGTGGAAGGCAAGGTCAGGAGAGGCTGTCCCTGCTCCCACCCAGCCGTGTTGGGCTCCCTGGGGGCCGTGGGCATTGGGAGGGGCTGGCTGTGTGTGCCAGAGCTGTTTGTGCACCCAGTGCTGTGCTCTGCATGACCTCAGAACCTGAGACCCCACACAAACAGTGGGGTGATGTCCCTCGGAGTGACAGCAGCGTGGTCCTTGCTCCGTGGTGACTTCCTGCAAGGAGTCTGAACCTCCTCTCTCAGCATGCAAGGAGTAACTCGGGCCAGGGCAAAGGCAGCAGTAAATTAGAGGAGTGCGAGTTTGCAATCATTCCCTCTGATCAGCTCTGCCAGGGGAGTCTAGTCAAAGATTCCCAAATTGTGGTGTGGTGTGGTTTGGTTTGGTTTCTTAACGCTGGATGACTTCACCGCCCGTGAATGAATCGAGTCGAATGTAGGACAACTAGCGAGACACATGAATGACTCCTGTGACATTTGCAGTGTCTCAATGGGTGCTGCTTTATTTAGGTGGTTTCTAAGTTCCTTTGGAAAGAGTGAGGGTGACTAAAAGAGGGTTCAGAAGTTTGGGAGTCCATGGTGAAAGTATTGTGACAGTTGAGCCTCCCTGGGCTCGGTGTCTGTCATCATGAGCAACGCTGCCGGTTCTTTGGGAAGCTCTGGGTTCCAGCCCCGGGGAGCCTGGCTGATGTGTCAGACACTGCATCCCCCCTGGTCAGAGACCTCCCAGTGCTGCTCCTCATCAGCCACTCCTGGGCTGCCAGCCCTCCCCAGGGCGCTCTCCTGGACTGCCCCTGGAGGTGCCCTGGGGGCTGTGGTGCCCCGTGGTGCCTCTGCTTTCCGGGCAGGGGCACTGCTGGGGGCCGTTCCGGAGGGAAATGGTCACCAGCATAGGAACCTGTGCTTAGGACTCAGGGAAGTGCCCTAGCTCAAGTCCCTGCAGATGAAGTCATTATCATTTTGTACTAATTGATATTTGCGAAGGCGGGAAATAGTCTGGGCACACCAGGCACAGGGCAGATCCAGGATTAATCCAGAACTGAGGCAAATCGGAGGGGAGCTTTTAGCTGCTGCATTTTTTAATTGCATTTTAGGTTGTGTGTCATTTTCCCTTAAAATTGCACTACATTTTCTCTCATCTGGTTTCTTCTGCACCGTTGTTCCTTTGCTTTGTGTGGAGTCCTGTCTCTTTGCTTGGAAAGCAGTCCAGGACTGCAGCATCTCAGCCTCCAGCAGGCAGACCCTGAGGTGAAATTTTCATCTGGGTGACGTGAGGGCTCTTCTGAGGTCATCCGGCAGCATCATACCCTCAGATAACTTAGCAGTGGTTTAAGATACCTGTCCTTTTTTAAAAAAATGCCATTGATTTTTATGCAAATTTTTCTTCAGGACAATTCTATAGGCTGTTATTAAAATAAAACACACACGGGACTAGTGCTATGTCTGTTTTAGAAATTAGTATCTCTGGACCTTTATTTTGTACTTGGCTACATTTAATAGCTCTCCCCATCTTCAAAGCTAATGAAGCAGCCTCCCCCAGCCCCTCAGCACAGGGAGCTCGGTGCCACGGGCAGAGCCTCGCAGGGATCTCTCTCCTAAAGAGACGCCGCAGATGCTCCGGTTATCTGGGGAGTCCCTGTCTGTGGCACGGAGGCAAAAATGCTCTGGCAGTGCAGTAAGTGAGGAAATGAATTTTCTTGTCTTTCGAAAACAGCGCGGCCATCACGGCTGGACAGATCGAAGTTGTTATGATAGCAAAACAAGTTCTATGGAAACCATTGTGAGCCCGGAGCGAGGCTGCCCAGGAGAGTTGGGGAAAGCCGCTTTTGTTTGTTGTGCTTGGCATCGCTCTGCTCTGGATGAAGATGCTTTAATTTTGTGGGGAGACCCAAGAGAGCATTCCTCTTTTTCCATACCAGAAAGCCTTCCAAGCTGGCATAAACGTCCCCTCTTTCCAGCTGCTCCTTTCCAAACACACTGTGCCTCCTAAAGATAGTCTTTACAGTGGCTGGGGCTGGTGGAAAACATGAAGCCTGCATGGATTAGCAGAGGAATTCATTTGGGCTGACGAATTGGGTTTCCCTCTATAAACAGCAGTAGTGTTTTCATCTTCTGGGCAGCGCAGCCAACTTCACGTCCTCCTGCTCCTCGCCCGGCCCTCCGCCTGTGTCCGGCCGCGCCGTGCTGGGAGCGCAGCAAAGCCTCTTGTGGGGGATGGAAAGCAGCACGTGTTCAGCGAGGTGTTTGCGACTATCTCCCCTCTCAGACAGGCTTTTTCCAACCCTTACAAGAGGTGGTGGGGTTATTTGTTGAGGTGTTTTTTTTTTCCCCCAGTTTATTTTTCTTTCCAGGTAAAAAGGAAATTAAAGTGGTCCCTTCTCCCCAGCTTAGTGACCTTACAAGCAGCCCACACTATGTATTTTCTTTTCTACTTTGTTTAATTTGAAGCACAATGTGCTTATCATCTGCAGGAGTCAGGGATTCGAGAGAGAGGATTTTACCTCCCTTTTCCCCCCCAGGGCTCTGCACAGCATCACTGCCTCCAGTGCCATCCTGCCCCTGCCAGGGCAGCACAGCTCCAAAGACACTCTGCTATCACTTATACTTTCTTTTATAGCTTGCTTGGTAAATATAACAATGAGAGGTTATTAATCACCCCACATTGTTCCCATGGTTGCTCAGGAAAAGATGTGAAGGCCGATTATGTGACCAGGCTGCATTTATTTAGTGGTGGTTTGTGTTTACCTGGCTGTTCAGGGATGGAGGATTTTGTCTGTGTCCCTGAGGAACTGAGCATGGAGTCAGAGTTGTTGTGGCTAAATTGTGGATTTGGAATTCCACTGTCAAATGGAGGAATTGTTAATGTAGTGAAGCTCTGTCCCTTAACTTTACCTAATCACCATGTTTCCCCATGGATAACCCACACCCTGTTAAATTTTGTTCCTCGGAAATGAGTCTCAGCAAGCCCCCACCTCCTCATAACACTGCAGTCTTCCCTGCCCTTTCAAGGCACTCTGATCTGACCTGTCCTATTTCTAAATCCCAGCCTTTTTATGGAGAACATCGATTATTTTGGGATTTTAAAAAACCAACTACAAAAGAAGCAGAAAATCTGAAAATGGACAGCAATGCCATAATGGTTTGCAGTTTTATTGATTAGTTCATAATTGTGCAGTGACCTGGTGTGATTGCAGTGGAGTTTAACCACATTCTCACTGCAGTGATGGGGGAACTGCAGCCCCAGGGTGCTCTCAGGACAGGCTTTCATGTCCAGGCCCTTCAAGCAACCTCACTGGCTGCCAGGGCTTTGCAGCTGGAGCATCAGCCATGCAAGGCAAACAAAACCCAGCAGATCTCCAAAATCCCAACAGCTGGATGCAGATGACATTCTTGAATTAAGAAGAAGAAAAAAGCCCAACCTAAGCTGTTGCTCTCTGGCCCCTTCCCGTGGTATCCCCACACAGCGGGGCACCTCACATCTCTGGGAGAAGGAGAAAACAACTGGGGGTGTTTTTGGGCGCCTAGAAATGAGAAGCGGGGAGTCCCCATTGGGCACTGTCACCCTCGTGAGCCACAGGAATTGTGGCCAGAAGGCTGCAGCCCTGTCTCCCTGAAGGTCCTTCTGACCTCAGCCAGGGTCAGCAGTGACCAAACCCTCCGGAGAGGCTGCTGGCTGTCTCCACTCGCAGTGGAGATTTCCAGCCCAGACATGAACTGCATGGTTATTTTCAGTGCTGGTTAGTCATGCTGAGGGGGTGCTCACAGTGCTGGGGAGGGGACGCCAAGGAAAGCCCCGTGGTGTGACCCGTGTGTGACACAGCCAGGCCAGGGCAAGGCCCAGACCACCAACAGGATGTTGGCTGCTGACTTGGCCGTGAGACTTAACCCGGCTCTGCTTGAAGGGGCTCTCCCAAGGTCGCTGGTTGCTGTCAGGTCAAAACAGGGGAAGTTTTCAGTTCCGTGATGCTCCTTCTGCCCTCTCGCAGCACCCTCTGTAGCATGAGATGTTATCAAGGCTTTGCCACCCACTGCAGCTTGAGCAAATTTTAGCTCCTTGGACACGAAGAGCGGAAACACACGGCCTCTGGGATAGTCTGACTTTTCCCATCACTTCCATTTTTAGGTCTCTTGATGTGGCATTTCTGTAGTAGCTGGGCTATTCCCTCCCCTTCACCAGAGCTGTTTTGCTGGCCCTGGGCTCAGCGATGCCATGGCCAGGAGGGAACTCCGGCGTGGTTGGAAGCGCAGCGTGTGCTCCCTGCCAGGCAGTCGGGCAGTGCCAGGGAACACCCGGAGCTGCCTGGGACAGCAGCCCCTGAGCCTCTCGAGTTGTGGGGAAGCAGAGGTCAGGATGGACACATCCTGGTGTTCTGTTTGGTTTCTCCCCTCCCTGAGGCTGTGGCAGCGCTGTCCCTCCTTGCTGGGGATGGCAGGGAGGTCTCACGGTGCTGTGCAGCCACTCCAGGAGCCTTCCTCAGGTGGTGCTGCAAGAGCGCTGCCTCCCCACCCTGAGCCAGCCCGTGCCAGCACGAAACCTTCCCATCTCTGCTGGGCATCCCAAGGATGTTCCCCAGCCCCTGCTGCAGGACACCTCCCTTGGTGTTCCCCACGTTTGTTCTGTCCCATCTGTGCTGAGGGTGCTGTGTGCTTGTCCCGGGGTGTGTGTGATGTTGGAAGCGTGGCTGGGTGTGTGACCCCAGTGATTCAGCTGAGGGGGAGCTACCAAGGTGCCTTTAGGAACCTGGCCTTGCTGCAGGTGCCCGCGGCGGTGGCTCCGTGTGTGTGGTGGCACACGGGGTGTGCGAGCCGGGACGTTTCGCTCCCGTTGGCAGCCACCCTCCTTTCAGCCCTGCTCCCAAAGGCTTCTGGCCTTCGTCCTTGGTGCTGCTGCGTGTTCCAGCTGTCTGTGGCTGGTTCCCCATGGCAGGACAAACAGCGTTCCCATTGAAGCCACGTTCCTGGCCGCAGGCACGGCCTGCCAACTGCCGCTGAATGTGTGCTGTGCTCCGATGAGATCATATCAAACGTAAGCAAGTTTTATCTTTATTTTAGGCAAGAGGGTGTTTTAATCGTGCTGTGGTTCCAAAGCCGCCGTTGTTAGGTTGGAATTCTCCCAGGAAGTGTAGCAGCGCGTGGTGAAATGCAAAGTAATGGGTTCAATATGAGGCACAGACACAGAGCTCGGAGCTGGCTGTGCAGGCTCGTGTTTCAAGGAGAGCGTGGTTACACAGCTGCTGAGAACTTGGGAGAGAGCGGGATGGGCTTGCCAGGTATCCCAGATCTCCCAGCCACTGCCCTGAGCACAGGATTCACCTCCTGCCTGGGCTGCGTGGGGATGCACACAGCTCCCAGACCTCACAGCTGCAGAATGGGGGATGGCTCATCATTAAATCCCGGGGAGCATTCCCCAGGGCAGTCTCTTTGGGTGGTGGTTCCTGCATCCTGATCTGCAGTTGGGATGGGAGATCTGGAAATAATTGAGGGCTGATTTCTGAACAAATGTAGGTTATTGCTGTTGTGGTGAGGCTGGGAATTGCCCGACCTCAGTAGAATGGGCTGCACTTCAGCTCGAGGTGAACCTCCACTGGACATGGAGGAGATCGTTCTGTTTCTGGTAATTGATATCCCTTCTTTGCTCTTGTCTTTTCTTTCATCTCCTCTCCCTCTCCCTCTCCTTTCACATTGAGAACAAAAGTTTTCTCCTTCACGCCATTGACTCAGATTGAAAGTTTGAAGTCTCTGGATGATGCAGATAACATTTTTCTTGTTCTTCTCTCAAGCTGTTTACTGTCAGCTGTTCCTGCCCTTCTCAAGGCAAGATGCAAAACCAGTTACAGTATCTGCTCCCCTGGTCTTCTGCACTCCTTTTTCCAGTTATCCCTGTCTCATAATTAGGTTGGGCTCGTGGTCTCTGATTTATACATTATACAGTGTTTTTATTAGTACATTTTTTCATGTTAGAAACTCCAGCACCCTGCATTGACTCCGAAGTTAAAAAAAGCAGTTCCTCCCTCAGAGGAGTCGCAGTCAAAGTGTAAAACAAGAGCAAACAGCTGGATATGGGCAGACTCGCAGTATCTTGTATGTGGCACCTCCTTGACATTATTAGATGTGAATTGTAACACCCTGTCAATAAGCACTTAAATATTTCATGGCCTGGATCCTTTCCAGCTGCCTTGGGAGCCGTTACTGCAGCTGGTGCCCATCTCTGCCCAGGGCCATGGAGGCAATTCCTGAAGGGGGGAAGAATCTTGCCCCGAATCCTCATTTGCTGTGCAGGCATGATAGCAAAATAACCTGTGTGGTAAAGGGATTTTGTGTGTTCCCTGCTCAGCGCGGTGCTACTGCCCACAGCCCCAAAAATCGAGCCCGTGGAAGCCAATTCCAGCAGGCTGGCTGGGCTGGGGCTGTTGTGAAAGCAGAGTTGCTGCAGCCTGGGGGAGATTTGCGTGTCTGGGCCGGAGGGGAGCCGGGGTCGCTTGGCAGAATTTCCCACAGGCCACTTGTGCATCTTCCCCGTGACCTTGGGCCAGGGATTTCTGTTTTCTCCTGAGAGGCAGGCTCAGAATTCAGTTCAGCCGCGTCAGGAGGGAAAGCCGGGTTGTGGAGAGGCCGGGGTTCCGCAGGAGCCCTTCAGGGGGGACGCTGCAGAGTGAAGACACAGCACAAGATAAAGATGCCAGAGAATCAGAGCCAGGGAATAGTTCTGTGGATTAATAGACATAAGCACCAGAGCTCAAGGGAGGGAAACAGATTCCATTATTGACTGTTCATCCCCTGCAAAACTGCCTAAAGGGAAGGCTAATACGGTTTGTTTTCCCTTCATTAAATATTTGTTAAATGGTTTGTTTCCCCTCAATTAAATATTTGTTCTGGTTGTTCCTTTGTGACAGAAATAAGAAGGCGGCAGCATTGGCTATCTTGTGCTTGCAGCTAATCCTGAACATGCTGCAACTGTTCTTCCGTCCCACCCCCCCGATTATTTCCTGTAAAAAATCGCTTTCTCGCATCCATTCTCTTTTCTCTCTCTGTTTTTGAATCACTTTGCTCAGTGACTCACGCAGCCTCAGTAAATAGGTTAAGGTGAGGAGGAGAATGATGAAACTGCACGGTGCCATGTGGATGAATAGAGCTGTTGCTCGTGTGCTTTCCCTGCAGTCGCTGTTTTAGAGGTGCTGTGGTATCCAGCACCGATTTAATCAGCTTTTAAACCATGAGGGGCTGCTGGAGGGAAAAGTCACCACCAGCCTCCTTTGGTTTTGATCTAAAGGAATATGTCTAAATACCGAATGGCACTGCTTATCTCAGCAGTTCTGCATCAAATTCGTGAGGTCCAAACCTTGTACAATAAACCAGCCACGAGCACAGCTCACCCTTGTGCTTTGCAGCAGCAGCAACAGAGGTAAATCAAGAGCTAGCAGTGACAACATGAGGACTCTTGCCTTGTGTTTCTTAAACTTCAGTCCATCAGCCTCATATTTCTGCACTATTTTAGCCAAGTAATGTGGTTTATAAAATGAACTCCATCCCTTTCTGGTAGAAGTTTTTGTGTATTTATTTATTATGTGCTCATTCTACTTGGAATATTTTACTTGGTCTCGTTGCATGTAAACTAAAACTAAATACAAACTTCATCTTTTCTCAGTAACTCACTAACTATCAACTAGGGAGAGCCAACTCCATGACTCAAACACGTGTCCCTTCCCTTGCAATCGCAGCCAAAACTCTCTGGCATCGGAGCGCTGCCGAATGGAAGTCATATCTAAATATATGTGAGCAGAAAGAAAGTCAGTTAAAAAAAGACTTTGTTATGGAAAGCTACTACAAACCAAATCCACGGTGGCCTGGAGTTCCTCCTGACACCCAGGCTGAGCTAGTTTTCCACTTTCAAGGTACTCTTCCCAAAGCAGCTGCTGACACTCGTGGGGGAGCTGCGCAGAGCCAGCTCAGCTCGGTGCAGCCCCTCTCTGTGGTGACTGAGCAGGCTTAAAGGGTTTATCTGATAAAGCACAGGATATTTAGCAGCATCCTAGCAAATTCAAGAGCTTTTGTTTCATCCTCGTGTAGTTCTGGCACTGATATTCAGAGTCAGGTAACCCGGGAAGGAGGTGGGCAGCGCCTGGCCTCGGGTGCCACCCTGAGCACCAGCCTTGGGTTTGGCCTCAGTGTCTGCAGTGGGCAGAAAAAAGGTGCAGAGAAGGAGATTTAAAGAAACGGGAACGCCCCAGTTTTCTGGGGTGCCTCTCCCAGCTCTGCTCGAAGTGTCAAAGACTCCAAACTCAGATCAGGGAGTCCGAGCCTGCACAAGGGCTCCAGGGGCTGCCCCAGGGATTTGCTGAAGCCTCGTGGGGCAGCAGGAGAAGGGCATGAAATCGTTCCTGAAGGTGCCCTTTCTTCCTCCAGTCCATGGGTAGGCAGGGTTTGCACCTGTCTTAGGATCTTCTGATGAAAAAAGTGATCTCTAAATACCAAAATCCACTGAGCAAACAGGAAATCGTACTCGGGAGCAAAAGCTGCTCTTTGTCTTGCTGGGATGAGAGCCCATGAGCGTGTGCATGTGTGTCCTGCAAACACCACACGAGCCCCATTTCCCGGTTCATGGAAGAGGTGCCTCGAAAACTTAACTCTTTGATCCCCAGTGGATTCAAACAGGGATTAAATGACCGAAAGCACCACGAATTGCACCCAGCAGCCTTAAAACCCTTCCTGTGGCATTTGGGGTGTAATTCCCCTGCTGCTCAAGCGAGCTCAGCACCTCGTGATGCTTGGAGCTCTAAAGGATCTGAAGTCCCACCTGAGGACTTTAAATCAGCCCTGTAGGGGCTCTTGGGAAGGTTTGCTCTCCCCTACATCCACACACGCAGCACGGTGGATTTACTGCAGGGTGTGGCTCGTTCCGTGGAGCTCATCCTCCTCTCGGGCTGTTTGGGATTATTGGAGTTCCACCAGTGTGACCTCACAGGCTCTGCGCAATTTTTCAGCCCAAAGCAGGTCTGTGACAGGTCTGCTCCTTCACGGCTGCTTTGACCAGGGCCATATGGCAGGATGATGACAGAGGACACCCTCTGTCCTCGAGATCACGCTTTTTCCTGCCAGTGTTGAGGCCTGTGTTGTTCTGGAGTGGCTGCTGATCTTTTCTGGAAGTGCATTGACAATAATGAAAGTGCTGAGAGAATCCTTAGCGTTACACAGACTGATTTGTGTTTTGAGTACTTCCTTCCTGCTGGTTTTGATCTACAGTGCATTTAGGGCATTGAATTTTTCTTTTTGCTTTATTTTCTGCTCCTTTCTTACAGGCACACCCAGCTTCCTGTGAAGCATTTTGGGGTAGGACAGTACCAGAGATACCAATTGTTTAATTTTTTGCACCTCACTCTGGAGCTGCACTGAAATATGAGGGAAGGAGAATTAAATGTCATGAGTGCAATCCAGATCCTGTAAATCCTGAGGAGTTCAGATATTGATTTCAGTTGGGATGGGCTTTGGCCAAAAATATGCATTTTATTTCGATTCTGTTTTCCATCAGATATCTGTATTATGTTGCTAAATTCGTGGCAAGATGCCAATGCGTTTTTTGAGTCTGTTGCCGCTCTTAGAGCAAAAATGCATCCTGGGACTTGAGTTGTTGCTTAGTTTTGAGGTCAGCAACTTCTTCCAAGGGTTTGCTTAATTAATGGAGATTCCCTGATTGCTGTGGGGCTGGAGGATGTTGCGCGGACTCCACAGGTTACAAGCAGGACAAGGCAGAAAAGCTGCAGGCTGCATCTCCTGGCATTGTTTCACTGAGGAGCAAACCCTGGTTTTGATGTGTAATTAAACAAGTTAATTAAGGAACTTCTCAGTATTTAAATATCCCTATTTTCCAGGAAGAAAAAAGCTTTTAATTGTTGTTGATTTATAAAAGAACCCTGCACGCCCTCAGTACTTTTCCCCAGCAGAGTTTGTTGGGTTTGGGCTCCCGGTGCCCGATGCACCGAAATTGGTATTTCCCGGTCAATGAGTTGCTGTGCTCTGGTGTGCAAAAGCTGATTTTCCAGGAGGCAGAATATAAAATAGGCTGTGTGCTGAGTGGGAGGTTCCAGGGAATGATACGTGGCTGCACAAACCTTGGGAGCCAAGGAAAATACTGCTTTTCTATAAATAGTCACCTGAAATCCAGCAGCAAAGACACTTCTGAAGTTTGCACTCAAAACTCTGTTTTTAAGAAGCACTTTTTGCTCCTTAATATTGCAATTCTTATTCTTTTTTTTTTTTTTATCATTTCCAAGTGGTTTTGCAGAAGTGCCAAATGCTTTCGCGGTGAATTGAAAAGAAATTAAAAAAGATTAGGAAATTAAAAAAAAAAGAAGGCAGATAATTTTCAATACTGCCTTTTTCCTGAGAAAAATAATTCACCTTATTTGTGTTTGAAGCAAAGACTGTGACATTCATAATTCCTTTGCAAATCAGGCAAAGTCTGATTTGCTCAGCCATTTATTGGGGCTGGATCTCTCCATTAAAAGGGACTGAGTTTGGGTCTGCCATAAATGTGCTGTGTCTGATCTGGGCTCTGAGGTGACGAGAAAAGTGAATTTTGCCAAAGGCAGTGCCAAGTCTTTGCCCTGACTCGCAAGTCGCAGGGACCTCTCAGATCAAATTATCAGCGTTTCGCGTGTTTTGTCACCAATTTAGCAGTGCAAGTTTTTGAATATTCATTTTTAGATAATATTAGTCGAGTAAAAGTGGGGAAAAAATGTAAAATCCGGTGCTGGATCTGAGCAAACAGAAAGGTCAGTGGTTAAGTTCTGCCTTGTGTGTTGTGTATGCTGAAATGTCCTTTGATTAAATGAACCCACCCAATGAAAGAGCAGCTGCAAACTGTAACACTTGGCCATGCAGCACGGGTCAAAGGTTACCTTTTTTTCTCAAAAATGGTTTTGCAAATCTTTTTCAGAGCTGATAGATACACACCTTAGCTGGATACAAAACATTATATGAAAAAGAATGACTGTGATCTTTGATCCAAGCAATCAAAAAGAAAGGTAATTGGTATTTTCCTGCCTTTTCTCCAGCTGTGTGTTTCTCCTAACCTTTATTTATTTTTTTTTTTTCAATTAAAAAAGTCATGCCCCTTTTTATTTGGCTTAGAGGGTTCTAAAGGATTTGATTTGATTTAATTTAAATTTTTTTTTGTTCTGTTTCTTGTGTAGCGCAGAGTTAGCTGGGGCGAGCTGGGCAGGAAGGAGTGGTGGGGCTGTGCATGCTGGGCTGGAAAATCCCGTTCTGGAGCATCCCAGCTTCCCTGCCCAGCCCCTGGTGCTCCATCAGCGGCTGCCCGGGGGTTTGCTTTGCATGGCACAATTCCGTGGGCACGGCAGGACGTGGAGAATTGCAGGAGCAGGGAGGAGCTGCTGGGCTGAGCTTTTCCTGCTCCGAGGAGCCCCTGGCTGCTGGAGGGTCCCCAGAGGGTCTGTGGGGGCTGTGGTGGCATCCAGGGCAGCCCTGATGTGCCAGGAGGAGCCCTGGGATGGCACAGGCTGGCCTGGAGCTGGGCACTCTCACAGGTGACCCTGCCTGCTCCAACAGGGGCTGCTCTTGTCCCTGCACTGCTCGGGACACCAGGAGTGACCCCAGAGCCCGGGACAGACTCGGCCCATCAGGGGGACACAGATTTCCCCCATAATTCCAGCAGCTTCTGGGTCACCTTGCAGGGCATCTCCTACAAGGGCAGGATGTGGCAGAGGACAGGCTGAAGGGTGCCCAGCCAGGCGTTTCCTTGGCCAGCTGTAAATTTAATACTCTTTTTCATGATTGAATCTTTTATGATCTTTGCAGATGTGGCCCCGTTTAATCAGTTCTCTCTCATTAAACGGATCGATAGCCGTGTGCCCCAGAGCAGCCAGTGCCAGGCACCTGAAACAACCATGTTTTAGTTATTTATTATTAATCCCATCATCTCCCTTTCCTCTCAGCTAGAAAGGGGCAATAATGAGAACCAAATTCTTGAGATGCATTTTAACCTGGCTGGGGGTTCAAAGAGCGAGTCCAGCACATGCTCTGGGTTTCCTCGGAGGTTTGCACAGGGCTCACTTTGCTGGGGTCGAAACCCAGGTCTCCACGTGCTCCCAAACCTGGAGCACATCCCAGAGATGGGTGATTTCACTGGGCTGGCTCTGGAGGTGGCTCCAGGCTGGGAGGGTGATCCTGGCCGTGGGATCCATTCCCGATAATTCCCATATCCGTTGGGATGAGGGACTCTGGTTGTAGATCAGGACTGTCAGCACTGACACACGTTAGGGATGCCCAGCTGAACCTGCACCTAGCACCTGGATTTAGGTGAAATTTGGTGTGACTCCGGGACATTCCAGGGAGCTCTTGTCATTCGAGCGCTTACAAAATCCCAAATTTTCCAGGTGCAGTGTGTCTGTCCATGGGGATAACGCTTCAGACCGTTCCCCTGCAGCTTTGAGCCGCGTTCAGGCTGCAGCCCCCCGTGCCCTCAGCCCGCAGAAGCCACTGCTGACCTCACAGGAGGGAAAGTGAATTTTGCAGGCTGACTCAGCACCCCACCACAGCACCCAACCTGCCAGAGCAGCACCCAAACCTGGACCCCTCCGAGTCTCCTCAGTCAACTCCATTTCATTATCTGCCCGTGTTGCACTAATATTTAACCCTTCCTAGGTGGAGATGACTTGGATCTGATATTTCCATGACTGTGTAAGAGAAAAGGCAGCTCATCTGTGGTATTTTTGGGACACTGGCAGCCCAGACAAACGTGTCGATAAATAAATCGGCTGCAGCCCCGGCCCAGTTGTTTTTCGAAAGGAAATGACCCTGCAAGAGAGTGGGTGCCCACTTCTTTTACCTCACGGCTATTTTTAGCCGAGGCTGTGAAAAATTTCCATTGAAGACCTGCTCCTGTCATTTCCTGGGTAGAGCAAACAGGAAGCTCTGCCTGAGCCGGGAGGAGGTTTTGGTTTCAGAGTGGACCAACCTCCCCTCCCTCTGGCTGCTGCCTTGCACTGCAGAGCTGAACACCCCAGTGGGCTGCGTTTGCCACAATTCACCCCAAAACCAGCAGGTGACAGTGCCAGGAGGACGCTGAGCTGCTTTTCTTGCCCAAATCATCACCAGTTTGGTGAAATCAGGCACTTCCCGGCTGGAATTAGAGTTGAACCACGGTGGGATTTTGGAGTGTGGAGTTCCTGGAGTACAGCCCCCCAAGATCCAGCTTTGAAAAACATTCATTTTACCTTCTGAGAGAGAAATCCCAGCATGCAGAAAAGGGGGAGATTTCAAACCAGGCATCATAACTATTAAAAACTAATACATGTTTTAGTATTAGTAATATTAGTATTAGTATTAATAATATTAGTATTAGAGACTTGCCAGAGATTGCGCACCAGGTTTTTTTAGCGAAGAGGAAGTGGTGAAATAACAATTAATAATTAATGCTATGTTAATTCATGGTTTTCACAAAAATTTCTTAGAAATGGGGTAGAATATGGAGGAATCCTAGAGCTGCGAACGTGGGGAGGAATCAGTCTTGGGTGAGGATCTGCTTTGGTCTGACTTAGTCCCTGTTTCAGCCTTAAATATCAGCAGGGAGAAATCATTGAGATCTGAGGTCTGAAAGCTCGAAAATTTGGTCTTCTGGTTTTAAGGCAAAATTGTAAAACAGTTTCCACACCGTGATGAATACAGTACCAAGATGCTGCAGGTGAAACGGAGCCCCTAAGAGGCAGTTCTGGAGTTCTGCACCAAAATGCTCGTGGTTTAGGTCTCTCCTAATTAAAGTGCAGAGATTTCTGCGCTTGAATTCCAGAGAATTGTTGTTCCAGGAGGTGCCAAAGGGTGCTTTAGGCAAGTGAGTGTGAAAAGTTGCCAGGCTGTTGCATATAACTTGATATTATTCTGACTTTTTAAACAGAGAGCAAAGTTCTTCAGTGTCTTCTCGTGAGCTTTATTAACAAACCTGTCCCAGCCTCTCACAGTGCCCTGGTGCTGCATGCGAGTTGTTCATGCTACAGTCCGCAAACAGATGATAATTGAAATGTAAAATTGAAATGTAAAATTTAAAATTAAAATTAAAAGGTAGAGTCTAGAGTAGGATTTAAAAATACCCAACATAAACCACCCAAACGCAAGCTAGCCAGCACTTTTGCACCTGAATTGCAGTCTGTGTTTTCATCACTCTGTTTTCCACTGTATTTCCTCCAAACCTGGCCTTTTCCTCTTCCAAATATTCTCCTTTCAGCCTAGTGAAAATATGAAAATGCTTGGAGATGTTTCTTTCTTTTCTCCCTGGGGTGAGGGCAGTGTCTGTGACCGAGGGATGGGGCAGCTCCTGGGCACGTGGCACAGCCTCTCGGTGTTTTATGGCACAGCGAGACCCCTCTCTGCACTCCTTCCCCCTTCCCTTTCAAAAATTTGTAGTCTGGGCAAACAGGGCCAGTTGGGTTTTAATAAAATTCCGTTCTGAACGCAGAGGGGATGATTTCGGTTGACTGCCCGCGGGTTGCTTTTACTTTTTACTCGTCGTGATGTTGAAAGCGCTTTAATGTTTCCTCCTCTTTCTTTCATTTCCCAGTTAACGAAATTATCAGGAAGGAATTTTCTGGACTCCCTGCCAGAAGTCAGACATAGAAGAAGAGATTTGTGAGACAACTTTTACCGAATCCTTCCAAAAAGTGACCTCTTAGATCCTTCCAGTGCCCCTGCAACCTCCGGCTTCCTTTGCACTTCATCTCCAGGCACCGACTCCGTGCAAGGAACAATGAATTGGCACCAAGTGACAGCCTTGACTGAGCAACTCGCCACCTCTCTCTGTAAACACCGCGAAGGACACCCTTCCTTTCATCCCGAGCTCACATTGTTCTCCTGGAGCAGAGCATCTGTCTGAGGAAACACTTCAAGCCTGCTGCAGCCCGTCTGCCTGCGCGTCCATCCATCACCGGGAGCCGTCCCCGAGCTTGGGCTGGACACGGGGGTGGGCAGGGGGGACAAAGAGGAATTTATTCCACGAGAGTAACACCGTCCTGCAGGGATTTACCCTCCGGCTTTCCGAGCCCTCCTGAGAAATTTGATTATTGTAGGAAACAGCCCGAGCTCGCTCAGCCTTCATCCAATCGGGGATGCAAAGCCCCATTTCCCTGACCCTGAGCACTGTGATTGGTATTTCAAACAGGAGATGTCAGCTGAGTCCAGGAGTTTTCTTCATTTTTCTCGTCAGGCTGGGTAGGAATTTGAAGGAGAGGGATTCTCGTAGGCACCCAGTGAAAAAAGAACAATTCAGCAGTTGCAACGCCTGTCCCGAGGTAAAATAAACCCAGGTAAAACAGAGATTAATATATAGGAGTCACGGTAAATCCAAAGATTTTATGATTGATCCTTATTAATATTTAGGCAGTGTATGAACACATCTTAGATATTTTCTCTCTAACAAATCATTGCTGTTTCCTTTCATGTAGAACCTGCTCTTGGCTCATAACTTGTCTCCTTTAGCAGCTGGAGCATTTACTCACCCGAGCTGCAGAGGAAAATAACTGCATCTTACAGAAACCATACATTCCAGAGAAAATACTCACTTATTTATATTCACCTTGCCTCTTTAAGCTTTGCAAAGCCACCAGCAGTTCCTGGAAAGGTTTAAATTGCCACCTGAGTTAGGATTGTGTTACACTTCGCTTCATGGCGTTAGAATATCCTGTCCTGCTTAGCGCGTCCCAGGTAACCACTGCCACCTGCAGTCGTACAGCTCCGATTTAGAACATTCAGGAGAGCGGGAGGAAAAGGCTTCCTGAGTGGGAAATCCGTGTACAGGACCAGGGAATCGTCCTAAGGTAGGAATTACACAGCAAAATTTGCTGGTTTTAGTGACGTTTTCAGGAATGCAGAGCCTGAGCTCTGCTCTAAGACAGCGCAGTGAAACCAGTGAACTCGTAGCAGGAATGAGGTGATGGGAATACAGCAGAGCAGCCCCAAAGTTGGTTCCCCCAACGTCTCCAGAAAGACTTTGCACAATCCCTGCAGAGCACGTGCTTGGTGGTCCAGCAAAAATCTCTTCGGGACAGAGAATTCCAAAATTCTCTGTCAGGAAGAATGCATTTTCTGCCACTAAAAACTGGTGCTTAAACTCTGCAAGGGCTTGGGCTGCGAGACAGAAGCTTTAGGGTCTTCAGAACGCCTGACCTGGCTCTCTCAGCTAAAATTTGGCTCTTGAACAGAAATCTGAGTTTCCCATGAGCAGCTCTGAGCCCCAGATTCAGCCCAGCTCAGATCCAGAACCAGAGCGGAGCCCTGCACATCCCAGCCTGGCATTAAGGGCACACCCTGGCCATTATTTCGATTATTTTCTATTTCTACTTTGTGAAATTCAAATCTTTCATCCCAAAACGAGTTCCCTGTGTCCCAGCACCCAGAACTCCTGGGATGCCTCATTCTCAAAAAGCTATTTTGGATTGTTGTAAACTGTCAGTGGGCCAGAATCTGACACATATTTGGCGGTTTTAATGCAGTCAGATGAATTAGACAATTCTGACGCATTCTAAAGGCCAAAAGTCGCCTGTCAGGAGTTCTTTGCTGCAGCTGAGTAGAAGAACAGACCAAATGCATCTCCCAGTTTCACACTTGGACGTATCAAACGTTTTCCATGATCCAACCTGTGAAGTATAGGGGAAATTTAAATAACAACCCAAAAACTCATCCACAGGGAAAAAAAAAATCCTCAAATCGCAGCCAGAACCTTCTCTCCTGCTGGATTTTAAATAGAAGCTCAAAGAAGCCCAGGAAGGCCTTTTCAGATCTGTGAAGTGCTGCTCTGGTGAGTGTCTGCAGCAACTACTCATCACTTTAGGGGTAGGAATGATTTTTTGCATATTTATTTTTAGATAATATCAGTTTAGGAAAGGGGGTGGGAAAATAAAATCTGGTGCTGGATCTGAGCAAAGAGAAAGGTCAGCATTTAAATTCTGCTTTACGGGTTGTAGATGCTGAAATGTCCTTTGAATCAATTAAACCCCGAAAGGAAGGAGGAGCTGAAACCTGTAAAATTTGGGGTAAAGGCTCTTCAGGGGCCAGAGGGAGCCAGGCAGGCAAAGCCTCTGCAGGCTGCACCCAGAGCAACCAAAATCTACACAATTTCCACTGGGCTTATGTGTTCTTCAGCACTTTGCTAGGGAGGGGAGAGAGGCTTGGGGTTTGATTTGTTGGATTTTTTTTTTGTTTGGGGTTTTTTTGGTTGTTTAGTTTTTTTTGTTGGTGTTTTTTTGGGTTTTTTTTTTTTTTTTTAGTTGTTGCGGGGAATTGATTTTTTTCTGGGGTTTTTTTTCTTAGTACTTTTTTTTGGGGGAGGAATTTTTTTTTATGTGCTACAGGTGCTCCAGTCATGCTCGCATTGGCTGTATCCCTCCCTCGTTTTTGCTGCTGTGTGGGTACATATACATTGTACAATGCCATTTATACAATAACCCACGCAGAGAGGGACTGGTGGTGACTGGATGAGGGAGGGAACAGCTTCAAACTGGCAGAGAGTGGCTTGAAATCCGAAATTAGGACAAAAATCATCCCTGGGAGGGTGAGGAGCAGCTGGGGCTGCTCCTGGATCCTTGGCAGTGCCCAAGGCCAGGCTGAACGGGGCTGGGAGCAGCCTGGTGTCCCTGCCATGGCAGGGGTGGCCCTGGGTGATTTTTGAGGTCCCTGACATGCCAGGGGTGGCTCTGGGTGGTGTTTGAGGTCCCTGACATGCCAGGGGTGGCTCTGGGTGGTGTTTGAGCTCCCTGCCATGGCAGGGGTGGCTCTGGGTGATGTTTGAGGTCCCTGCCATGGCAGGGGTGGCCTTGGGTGGTGTTTGACNCATGGCAGGGGTGGCCCTGAGTGGTTTTTGAGCTCCCTTCCATGGCAGGGGTGGCCTTGAGTGATTTTTGAGGTCCCTGCCATGGCAGGGGTGGCCTTGGGTGGTGTTTGAGGTCCCTGCCATGGCAGGGGTGGCCCTGGGTGATGTTTGAGCTCCCTGCCACGGCAGGGGTGGCCCTGAGTGGTGTTTGAGGTGCTCCCAGCCCCAGAGCAGCTCAGAGAGGAGTTGTCACCCCATGGAGTCCAGGGACAATCGCAGGGCTCAGTCACAGCTGTGCTGCCCCATCTGCTTGGCCTTGCAGCAGCAGTGAAATAATTCAGCTTCGAGCACCTTTCTATTTATTTTCGGAGCAAAGGAGCATCCTGGGACGCATTTTTTTGTCTCTTTTCAAAAGAAAACTGATAGGTTAAAACTGCATAGCCCGGCTGAAGAACTTCACTATATACAGCACTAAATTATTTCCTGTTCTTGCTGAGCAGTGTTTTTCCAGTATTAATATTTTCGTTGCTTAACACGACTTTCTCTCTGTAGAAGCACGAGCTTAACCTCGGAAGAGTTAATAGCATTCTGAGAGCAATTTGTTCTCACTTTTTTCTGGAAGATAGCCATATTTGCACATGAGGAAGCTCTGTCTTCCCTCAGTTATCTGAATGTTTCACCACAGTGCCTTCCTGCCATTGTACCAAAGGCCTTACAAATATCTCGTCTGCAGGGTGAACGACTCAAATGCGTTTTCCATCACAGTGGCACCATGTGAAGTTCATGGGGCTCGTTGGAACTCCAAAAGTTCATCTCTTTTTGTTTGTGTTGTGTGCGTGTGCGTGCGTGCGTATTTTTTTTTTAACTTCCACTTTTCCATCCGAGCTTTGGCCGCGAATACAGGATGAGCTTCTATAAACTTGTGCATCAAATATACGTTAGAATAAAAATCATCATTCATGATATGTAAACAGTCTGAGAGTGGAATGGGAGTGGGCAGATAGCAGGAAGATTTTTTTTTTATTTGTCAGTTCTGAGTGTTGGAAGTCGAGTTTGCCAGGAGAGGGATTTGCTTGTGAGGATACTTGCAACGAAATCTGAAGTCCTGGTTGTGTTTTTCTCCATGAGAATGAGCAAAAAAAATGTAAGATCCGAGCGACAGCAGAGGAGTGAAAGTGTCTCACGTACGTTGTTTTTATTGGAGCAAGAATGTAGAAGAGTCGTGGGTTTTGCACTTGCAAACTTTGCATTTGTAGCCGTGTAAATACGTGTCCCTTCCACCCTCCCTGCAGGAGCCCGGCAGCTCCTGAACGTGGAGCGTTCCTATGTTATTCTCTATTGTATAAAAAGCTGCTGCTTCGTAACGTATCCGCACCGGTTCTCAGAGTAGCTAGCATGACTTTTTAAAGTGTATTTTGTAATCCATATCTTTACCAAAAAAAGAAAAAAAGCGCCTGTGCTTTTTGTGTCTGACCAAATATGCAACAACTTTTGGGTTAAGGTTTGTATTTATAAAGCATCCGTTTTCATCTTCTGAATGCCTTACTTTTCTATGCAAATGTTGGTGAATTGTTGTTGTCCTAAAAAAAAAAAGATGCATTTGATAAATTTCCCCAAAGAGTTCAAAGACAGCTTTAAACGCTTGAGAAATATGTTTCTAAATATTTCAATCTGACTTTTCCCCCTGCGTTTCTTTCCAAATTGCTACTTAATAGGGAACAATTATCTGCCAGATGGGACTCGAGAAAATGACTGTCTTAATTTCAAACCTTAAACTGATTCAGATCATTTTTTGCACCACTTCAAATCATCCCCTGTTCCAGTTTAGCTGCAATTCTGAGTGTTTGTTATTTATGTTCCATATTCCTGTGCAATAGGAAGAGATGCCACTGCTGGCTCTCGATGGGGTGAACAATAAAATTCTCCAGGAATTGACACGGCAGTGGTTTCTCACCCGTGAGGCAGCACTCTGCCGTCACACGTGGAAGGCTGTAATTCTTTCCTCATCTCAGTTCAGAGGGAATAAATCCACCTGGTGGAACGTTTGGCACAAGATTGGCATCTGGACCTTTAATATCTGCTGCCTTAGAACTGCAGGGGGACAGCTGATAGCAGCTCCTGTCACCACCAGCCAGTATGGGTCTGTGCAAGGTTTGTTCAGCCATTTGCATTGTTCCAGGGGTACAAAAACACAAATTAACGCCTGCACATTGCAGGGCTGTTGATTCCCCCCAAAGTCCAGCCCTGCCTGCCCTGGATATTCAGGTCAAGCCATATTTTAGTAGACACACGGGTGAGCACTTGTCACTCACATCGTCCTAGCAGATGTCTTTGGAATCAAATTGCTTGTTCAAAACCCGAACTCTCACGATTCAAAAAGGGGTTTGTATCCTTCACATTCCTACAACAACGTTGTTAACCTCCAATGTAATGATTTTTTTTTTTTTTTTTGCTATCTGTAAAGTATTTTTATATATTGCCTGTACTATGGTAGATTTAGCAATAAATGAAAGGGCATCATCTGCTGCCAGAGTGTTTGGTCTGTTCTTAAATGCCTTTAGTGCCTTTGAGAAATGAGCATCAAGGGGTTGAGTCACCCACTCGTCTTCTTGTCCCTGTCACCCTCCTAAATACTCGGGAATGGGATGTGCAGAAGGATTGCAGAGCATTTCATCGTTAACGAGCTGCTCAGCCCCCCTTGGGTTCAGGATCAGGTTCTGGATGGGACTGAGACTTCTTCATTTTCTCTGTTTCCTCTCTTTTCATTTTCTATTCCCACCATCCCAGTAAAAGCCCCAAACAATCCACATCAACAGAGTTCTGACCTTAATAAAGCACTAATTTCCATCCATATAAATGTCCTCGTGCATCAGTAGATGCTGTTTTAGACACTGGGGATGAACTCCATTTCACTTTAATTCATCTAAATCTTCATTTCTCTGCTGGAGACACTAAAAGAGCCATTTTCATACTGCTGTGCTGGAGGGGTGCCCAGAGCCCATTATGGCCCAGCAAGAGGCGGGTTTATACAGCGTTCAATTAAAGACATTTACCTTCACAAAATCAATATTATCCTTTGCGTTTAAAAGCAGAGAATTCAAACCATACTCCACGCATTTGTTGGACATGGAATGAGTGCTCTGCTTTGCTCATTCCCAAAAGCCTCTGAGCAGGGGCCATGTGGAAATCCTTAACTCCCAAACCCCGTACAAAGGCTGGGAGCCTCATAAACTCCGCCAACAAAGGAGCTGTTACTGGCTAGGAGAGAACATTTTATGATGAGCAAATATATGGCACACAGGATTTGAGCTTGATTCAGCAACGGGAAAGTTGAAGTAACTTAACCTGGAAATTCCGCAGCTAAAGTCTGAGAACCCGAGCACCTGACCCGATCCTCTGGCTTTAATTTACATCTTGGGGCCGAATTAAAGGACTACAACAGTCCCCCAGATTTTTCGTCTTAACGGGAAATTTCCTGGATTTTGTAGACTTAACTCGCTCTTTTGTAACCCTTCAACGCAGCTGACTTTTTTCCCAGTTTTCAGGGTAGCAGCAAGGCAGAAAAATCCCTGCTTCTAACGAACATCTGGGCCTCGTATGAGCACTCGCGTGCTCCGCTGTGTAAATACGCGATTTACAGCTCCTTTCTTCGTTTTTGAAATACAAATGTAATTTAGGCCATTTAAGAAGCTGCCTTTCAGATTCTTTTCGGGATACGTCACCACTGGCTTGCTCAGGTGGCCACGCTCAGCTGGGCTGCTCCGAGGGGGCTTCGCAGGGACGAGGAGCTCCCTCCCAAGCCCATCCTCATCTTCCTTGTCCCTTACTTGGACTCTGCTCCTCTGAACTCATCATCTCGCTGAACTCACAGGGAATTAATAGAGGCCAAATAGCAGAAGGAATAAATGGAAGGAATTAAAGAAAGGAATAAATGCAGTGGAGCGGTGACCGTGTGCCTCCCAGTGGCAGTGCCACATTAACTGTTGTAAGGGATCTTGAAGGTCTTTCCCAGCCTAAACAATTGTCCTATTTTCTAGATTTTGCTCCAGGAACATCCCTGCGACCTCCCAGCTGCAGGTGGGGCCACAGCAAAGCTGACAGAAAATCAGGGCTGCGTGGCTTTTGTCCCTGAGCTGCACAAACCCAGCTGAGAGTGGATAACCCCGGCTCGAGGTGCTGCCCGTCAGCAGGCACAGAATCACCCGCCGAGAGCGCCAGGCCAGTGCTTTCCCAACCCTTTTTTATTTTTTAATTTAGCTGTTAAAAGACAAAAGGGGCGATAGGGAGAGGAGTTCATCCCACCAAGTATATTTCTTGGTTGCTGAGAGACTTCAAATCTCCCTAATGAATAAACACAGCACGCTTAATTTTGTTTATGAAAACAGACTTATTGTGATGGCAAAAAGCATGAGTCAGTGGCCTGGGTGAGGGGAGAGCAGCAGCTGGAGACACTCACCGAGGAGCAACGCCTCGGAAACCAGAGCAGGGCTGGCCAAGAGATGCAATTTCTCCTCTTTAACACGAACCACCAGCACACAGGGAGTGGGAGAAAGCTTCCTCATGCCCTGGCTGCTGAGCAAGCACTGCCATGGAAGCTGGGAAGGAGCAGCGGACGCTGCACACCCCGAGCCCAGCCCAGGACGCTTCTGCTGGAGCTGGCCCCAGCCTGGCCTGGATTTGGGCTCCTGGTTACAACCAGACCTGCTGAAAGCCTCGCTGAAACCCAGCAGAGACACAAGGGAAGGGGAAGGTCTGAGCCCCACGAGGCGCAGGAATTGCTGCCTGCATGGATCAGCTGCTGAAAGCCTCGCTGAAACCCAGCAGAGACACAAGGGAAGGGGAAGGTCTGAGCCCCACGAGGCGCAGGAATTGCTGCCTGCATGGATCAGCTGCTGAAAGCCTCGCTGAAACCCAGCAGAGACACAAGGCAAGGGGAAGGTCTGAGCCCCACGAGGAGCAGGAATTGCTGCCTGCACGGATCAGCTCCCCACTCATCCCTGCATCCCCTCCCGTGTGCTTGGCATTCATTTCGCTTAAGGTTTTTAGGCACTGCAGCACTAAATGGCCCCACAAACACCACAGAGGACAATCCAAGCTATCCCAGCTCCCTAAAAACATCCCACAAAGACTGAAATCACAGAGATTTAAATTCCTATGTGTTCCCCTTTCCACGTAAGGCAGAGAAGAGCCTGTCCCCGCAGTAGCAACTGTTGATGGCAAAAAGACAGCGAAGCAGAAAGGAATGATGGATTTGAGCTTGGGCTGTCCATTATTAAGGTGCTTTTTAAGCTTTTGCCCTCCTGGAGGCCGGGCTTTGCTCTACAAGCACACAGTCATTATTTTCAGTTATTTAAACCCCTTCTCTAACAGGCCAAGCTATTGCCTGTCCCACCTGCTAGGAGAGCAAGGCTGCAGCTTGTGGATTTTCATCACCTTTAGCCAAAAAATCACCACCAGCTATAGAAAATATAAATCAGCAGCTATAGAATAATAGGAATTAAAAAAAAAAAAAAAGTGTAACTTCTGCAGAATGCAAGGTCACCTTGATCCAGTGTAAAGATGGGATGCCAGGAAGTGCCCTGGGCTCCCTGGGTGCCATACACAGCCAGGGTGACCCAGGGGGATTTTCACGCTGATTTTGCACTAATTCACGTGAAAGTCCAGGTACAAAGCCCTGAGGTGTGACTGTGAGTGGCTCACAGTGCAGCCCTTGTGCTCTCCGGGTTGGTTTTACCTTTCGTGTTATTTCTTTGTCAGTGTGATTAATGCGCCCCTGCCCGCCCAGCCAGGGCTCCCCACGCTCAGGGGAACCTCCAGTTCCAGGGGGTTACTGGCTCAGGAATTCTCAGCAGCAACTCTATGCTCCACTTGGAGAATTATTTTCAAATTGTGCTACGTATCAAATGAAACCGTGGATAAACAGAGGCCAGCCAGCAATATCAGAAATCCTCCTGCAGCTTCCCACAGGCCAGAGCCTTTTGTTACTGCAATTTGCAGAGAAATTGCCATAAAAGACTGAAAACTCTGTGATCCAAGACCTTCTGATCTTTCCTTTTTGGTACCAGACTTGTCCCCTAAAGCTTGAGATGGTTGGATCACAGATGGATCCTTTGAAGTTCCTGATTAAACAGGAACTTTTCGTGTATCTCCAGCGCAAAGCCAATCCCTCAGCTGCCACAACGGCCCAAATGCAAGAGGATGTGACACCAGCCCCAGCAAAGTGCCAGGAATTTCAAACGAAACCTGTGACAATCCCTCCTCTGGTTCTCACAGAGGTCAAACTCGGGGTTCCCTGGCTCCAGAGGATGGAGAAGAGGCAAAAAGGGAGCAACTTTTGAGTCCTGTGCCTCGATCCCTGCTCCAGTGGTGGCAGCAGGAGCAGCTCTGGCCAGTTTGCCAGGACATTTTCAGGACTGGGCCAGCAACAGGCGCTGCTGGGAGAGCTGGAAGCGCCGCTCCTCTCTGCACATCTGCCTTTGATTTTCAATCAGAGCTGGCTGGTGAGAAGCCAGCTAATCTACAGCGCTCAGGGAGGGTTTCTGTTTGTTTTAAAGGGGCTGGTTTGAGCCAACTTCAGTACCACAGAATTGGTTTTTAATACAGCTTTTCCCCCCTGAATTATAAGTCTTTTTAGATATAGGGTATTTCATGTGGATCTTATGGGGGAATTATTATTCACCGTGATTTGTTTGTGGTAGTATCTGTGTGTTTAGAAGGGCCAGGGGCACACAGAGCACAGCGAAATGGGGAATGTGAGTGGAATAATAGAAAAGTGGGGGGACAGGAGGTGGAAACACTAAGAATGAAGCCATTGTTAAACAAAAATGTGGCGTTTTGAAATGAAACATTTGATATCAAAACTATCATCTCAACTGAAGCGAAAGGTGAAGAGGGAGGTGCAGGAGGATCTCCAGGGGCTCTGCATCTGCTGCCACCACAGTGAACTCTGCTGTCCCTCTGTTCAGTGGTTTGGTGGCTGTAAAAGGAACTGGGGAGTCAGTCTAGGTCATTCTGGAAAGCACATCTGATGCAGAACAGTTTCAGGAGAGGCTGCAGGTGGCACCCATGGGTTCTGACAGAGTGAGCAGAAGGACCAGGGATCTCATGAGGAAGAAACTCTGATTTCCATTCTCCAAAGAAACAGGAACAGGACAGAAGGAGGAGACAGGAAAGACATCCCGGGCTGTGTCTGCTGGCTCCCCTTCTCCTCTCAGCATATTCCCTGGAAGTTTTCCTTGTGGCACAAACTGCTTCATGTGCATCTTGTTTACTCTTGGCCTGGCTCGCTCCCTTTGGAGCCAGCCCAGCCCCTGTTGGGAACATCAGATAAATCTGGATGCATTTGGAACTCCCTTTTGGAAGAGGCAGGGCTGTCCTTGTCAACATGTCAGATTAGGAATGCTCCATTTGCTTTAATGGGGCTGGCTTTTGGGTTAATCCAAAAGACTCCATAAACTTCCATTGTAATTTATGCTCCCAAGCTTGCAGCCTTCAGAACTCAGACTTCCCCACCTCCTTTCCTTCCTGGTTGTTTCTGGAGGTCGTGGCTTCCTTTTTAAGTTGTGTTCCTTTGCTGTACATCAGCTCAATTGTACCCCCCATTTATTCGGGCTGAAAACAGCGCAATTTTTATGATCTGCAGCATCAAAGAATGAAGGGAAATTGAGGAACAGAATATTCCAGAAGACCTCTGGATATCAGTTAATAGACAGGTAAAGTTTGTACTGCTCCTGACACTCAGGAAATGCCGAGCAGAGAGAAAGGACAGGACATTGTCACTTAGGAGGGGAGAGCCCAGAATTGCACGAAAGAGCTTCACACTGAAATAATTTACTCGCTGTGCCTCCAAGGCAGAACGCCGCAGCAATCTGACAGCAGAGGTGGAGATGGTTCCTAACAAAGCTGGAGGAGGTTTGCTCTCGGGATAAATCCCATGTTTCCTTCTGTAAAATTTGAGGAATATCTGCTGGAAGCCCCATGCCTCAGCAGCCATGCTGCACTGAGCAGCCCCAGTGGAATTCATCAGCTAATCAGCAGTAATTGCTGACAGACGAGCGAGAGGCTAACCGATGAGACCCGAGGCCAGGCTTTGAGTGAGCAGAGTGAAGGGGTTTAGGAACCATCAGAACCTTGTCCTAAGGGAAAACTTGAGCCCGGAATCTTCCTTTCAGCGTGCCTGAAGCCTAGCTGCCATCTAAAAACTGGAATCTTTACTAGGTATATAATTTTTATTTCGTATGTAAGCACTTGAAAAGAAAAGGATATGATGCTGCACATAAAAACTGGGATCTTTATTAGGCATGTAGTTTTTATTTAGTATGTAAGCGCTTTGAAAGGAAATGATATAATGCTGCTTGTGTACGGAACTCCCCTTTAATATTGCACATCCAAATTGCAAAGTATAAAAATAAGAGGAAATGGCAGCCTGAGCACTGTGCTCAGCCTTTGTGTCAATGCTTAGGGTTCGGAATGTGCTGCCGGAAAGGACCGAGCAGATTCACTTGTTCTTGGAGAGTTTGCTGGACTCTCACACACCTAAAGGTTTTCTGTTTATTCTTCTTGATCAGTGACAGCCGCTGGGTGTCGGTGAAACCCCCCGAGAGCTGCGTGCCCTCCAAACCGAGCGGGCATCGGTCAGAAAAGCCGAGTCGGCCCCTCCTCGGCCACCTCCAGCTCATCCCTGCATTCCTCAGAGTGTCCACCGGAGGGCGCCACTTCCCCAGCACAGCAGAGATGCGGGAGCTGCTTGGTTGTTGCTTTTTAATGCTTTGAAAAAATCTTACTGAAAGAATTATTTTGGCACCGAGGGGAATTGTCTCAGTGTTGCTAGGAGCTGTGAAATGACGACGTGCTGCCTCTCAAAAGTGGCAGCCAGCAGATGCAGTGGTCTGGCTTGGTTTTTTTGGAAACATTGATTATATATAGATATAGTGACATGAATGGAAAGTAGCTGCTTCAGATCCAGTGCTTGATTGTGTTGCTTCCTGGTGAATTCCTTTGGATAGCTGACAATCAAACAGCATTTATGCTCTGAGCATTCACAAGAATTTGGGCTGCCCCATGCACAGCAGGCTCAGGAGGTGGCTGAAGGTGAAATACCCATCAACCTACCAAGCTTTTTAATTTTTTTTTTTTTTTTTGAGATTTAGTGTTTCTGACAGACAAATGTAGA
>VYZT01044025.1:6403-29886 GCA_013400735.1 Pomatostomus ruficeps | reverse complement strand
TTAGATGTTATTGAAACGGTCTCTGGAAAACATGGGCAGTTCTAACCTGGCCAATCGGCCTAGGGGGAGGTTTTGGATTGACCCAATCTGGACGACCTTTGAAAAATCTATATAAGTTTTATAATTAAATAATAAATTCAGATTTATGCCACTCGACCGTCTCGATTTCTTCACTTGGCTAGCGGTTCAACAGCGACATGAATCATCATGTATTTCGGTCTTTTTCAGTCATCTGCAGGGAGCAGAAGGAAAGAAGGAAGAAAAGTAGGGGGAAAACTAATAAGGTGAAAGTTGGGTGATAATTTTCATTTTACTTGAGGGGAGGAAATGGAGAACTTTATTAAAATTAGAATTTTCTGTCCCATTGGTTTAGTTTTTGCTCGTGACAGCTAGGCCTTTTGTCTAGATCTATAGCACTGAAATGGATCTAGTTCACTTACTTGACCATAATAATTATTAGGCAGGCAGAAAAACCTACATGCCTAAGAACTCTGACTGGCTAAAATGGTAAAAGATTAAGACCATGGACTGAGCCCAATGACTAAGATTTTTTCTCCCAGAGTTGTGGTTGGTTGTATGTTTGCATTGTATTTAATTTCTTCAGCTCACACAGCAGACTAGACAGACAAAAGAAATAGTAGATCTGCAAGAATGCCACCATCTACTGAAAAATACTGTAGGTCTGCCCTCTTCTGGGCAATAGGGTTCCAGAGCCTGCTGTGACAGGTTTTTGGTTGCCCTCACACTATTTTCCAGACAGCTGTGTAAGATTTGTAGGCCTGTGAGCTGAGACAGCTCCTCCTGTTTTCTCCTCCCTGTTACCTCGAACTGTGAGATGGTCCTTCTCGCATCTATTAGAAATTAACAGAAGTCAGGAATTAGGGATATGAGGTCATCAGCTTGCTTGGAAAAGATAAGCTCTGTCCTGCTTCCTTGTGAGCTCCTATGGAACTTGGAGGGCTCCTGAGGCAATGTTTTAGGACAAGCTTAACACAAACCCCAGTCTCTCCATGTGTTGCATGTCCTGCCCCGTTTTGAATGTCATAATACAATGTCTTCTCACAGGTAGTATAAATATCTGTGTTAAGCTTGGATCAGAATAAAAGAATCATAAGGAAAAAGAAAATCCAAAGAGGGAAATATCAACTTNGGTTTGTGATCATTTCCTGCTTTAGACCACCAGACTCTGGATCCACCTGGACACAGTCACATTTGCAGGGCTCTGCAGTAGATTTAGCGTGCAGCCTGTTCTGTGAAATGGCATGGCTGGCCTGCCTGGGTTTGCTCGGAGGGACGTTGTTCAGGGCCTGATTGCTGGATTATCCCAGCCTCTGTGAGGGATGTTTGCCATTCCACATCATGGTCTGACATCTCATTATAATCTACCTTACTTCTGCATGCTTTGTAAAGACTTGGAAGCTTTCTTCTCGCTTAGAGAGTGTCTGTGTATCAAACCTCTGACTGTAGATGAGAAGGCCTGGAACTAAGAACATTCGCACCTCTCATTTTCCTTTTGTGAAGCTCAGTTTTCACGGTTGCTTTCCAAAAAGACAATTTGCATATTTCATCCATTGTTAATAAACAGATTATAAGGCACTCGTTTGTGTGTTAAATCACAGCAAACTGTGCTTTGTGAATCTGATTCTCATCTCCCCTTCATGCTAACCTGGCTTAACTCCATTGATTTCAGTGGAATTACTGCTGATTTACGTTGTGAAAGTGAGGGGAGAATCCAACAAGCAAATTTCCCTTTTGCACATGAGCTTGCCAAAAGAAGTCCTAATTTACCATTGTGAATCTCTTCCAATATAGTGCTGGCTTAATTTCTTTCAAATTACTTGGCTGGAATGTTACTGCAGTGAATCAGGCCCAGGATTCATGTAATTATCTTTGTGTGCTTCTTTCTCCTCATTTTTTTTTCTCTATATATATTACTTCACATGAAGACTGAATTTACAGTCTACTTTGCAGGTGACTTGCATACGACTCTATAAGGAAATGCATTTTTTGAAATCACAAGATCAGTTCATCAGAAAATGGCTACTACAAGTGGGAATTCCAACACAACAAATCTTTGTTTCTGGTTATGTCATAATATCTAAATAACTTGTAATTTTTCCCCAGTCTTTTTACAGCACTATCTCAGTGTGTACTATAATTACTGAACGCTTTTGCTGTTACATGGCTTTGGTAATGATGTGAAAATGTTGCTCTGCCTGTTCTTTTATCTTGAGAAGGATATACATAATATACCTAAACGTGTGATAACTGCTTACTCACACCTAACAGTATCTAGCCATAACTACACACAACTTAGTTTTCAGCAGTCTTTTCTGGTTTTTGTACCTTTACATATTTGTTGTAAATCCAGTCTGGAAATTAATATACCTGCATGTTTAAAAACAAAATACAATACAAGGGAGTCAATTTTTTTAAAATCCAAGTGAAAGATGTATAAAAACTGATAAATATGATACTAAAATCAATAGAAGAAACTAGCAAGGGTAACAGAAAGATTAATAAGTTATGAATCTTTGGCAGAAAAGAGAATTTTCTGTTTGTGTGAAAAAATTGTACAATTTTGCATCATGCTGTTTGCACTTACTCTAGGAAACTTATAAACATGAGATTGATGAGAAAAATATTTTCCATGATCCAGGTTTCTTTAGTAGTGGGTTTTGCACACCTGACAAATCAACAGGACATACACTCCTAAATTACTGAAGAGCTTTGAAGCATTTCTTCTCCATCTCTGTTTGCTGTATACCCTACACACAAAACATAAGTTTAAAATCAGCTTGATGGTTGTGTTTCTGTAGCTGGCTTAGGTGGAAAGCAGACAATCTCATGTAAAAGATTCCCTCAAATTTTTCTCTTCTACAAGAGTCCTTGTGAAGAGGAGAGGAAAACACTGACTGAGAAGCAGTAGTGATGGGTGTTTTCACCACATTACAATTGTGATCACCTGTGCATGGGGTAAAATTTTGCTCCACACATTTCCTGCTACCCTGGAGTGGCTCTTGAGGTACAGTTACCTGGATCCATGATTTAAGCTTTCACAAGAAGTACCTCTCTAGGTCCCTCCTTCCTATGACAAAGGACTAGCTGAAGCATAGGAAGTTAAAATGAAACCTCATTAACTTGGTCATTACTGCACATACAGTAATGATTAGAAGAAAATCTGGAAGCAGGGAAAGACTAAGAGCATATTCACATGCACAAAGAAAAAGGAGAGATGACCTGAATCTTTCACAAATAAACCATCAAGGTATCGGTTCCATAGAATGCCAATGTCAACATTATTACAATGAAAAATAATTAAACTAGAGTGATTTGAAAATAGCACTAAACAATTCTGCCCAAACACTGCCTAGTAACTAATGACAATTATTGCCACTTCTTAGTCAAAGTCCACACAACAGAGCTATTGAAAAATAATTTACCTGCAGCCCACTGTAAGAACAACAATTCTGAACCCCCCAAACATGTTTCATAGGAAATGGTGATGTTAACACCTTTAATTTAAGTTTTGAATCTATAATTTAATATGTTAAGTAGAGAGAATAAAGATATATTTGAAATGTTAAATGCTTTTAAACATTTCTTAATTTAACATGTCAACAGTATTTTAAATACTGCGTCATATTTTCAAAGAAGTAGTAATGTGGTTTGTTGAGTTACACCCAACTTTGTACATTAATATTTTCTCTCTCATGTACTCACATAAACACATCTGAATTTAAACATGCAAACTGTGTTTGTGTAGAAATGTGGATGGATGGATGGATGGATGGATGGATGGATGGATGGATGGATGGATGGATGGATGGATGGATGGATGGGTATCTGCCTCCCTTAGTGGTTTGTGTAAATAGTATGTAAAAGGAGTGGAGGAACACAATTAAAATGAAGAGTCAATGGTTCCTAAAGAAAATAAACACTTCCTGGTAGACTTACAGAATCAGTAGCCACATGCTGTTAACTGCATGTGTCCAATATCTGAAAAATAATAGTAATAATTTAAAAAACAGTAAGAGAAGTAATATCTTAGTAACAACTGGAAAAGTCTGGGCTGTCTTTTGCTTCATTCCTGGAAGGTGCAGGGCAATACTGTTCAATTTCCGTGTGCTTCAGGACAGCATCTGTCACATTATAGGACTGGACCACCAGTGCATACAGAGGATAAACAAGAAGCAGGCCAAGAGAAATTAAATTGGTCTAATGCCAGTGTTGCAATGATTGAAAGGAATGAGCTACAGTGTAAATACAAAAACAAATGCTGGGAGCTGCCATGGGACAACATGGAAAGCTGGATGGTCAACTTTTTTGCTCCCTCTGTACTATCAGAACTAACGGTATAGATACAGAGCAGGCTGTTTGTTTAACACAGTCACTTCCTGCATGATGTATTTACTAGCAGGAATATCCAATCGCATTGTCCCCTAAAGTGTTCAATGCACCCCTTGTGCTCCCTCTGTTCCAAGGCCAGCCATAATCAATCAGGCCATTCAATGCAAGGATCTTTTCTCATAGCATCTAAGGATTTATGGAGTATTTCACAAAGGAGAACAAAGCACGTAACTGGGACTATGAAACAAATGACACACGGAGCAGTAAATAGTGGCAGTAAATAGTGGCACAGCAGCATATTCACATCACCAACCTCACCAACCTCAGTCACCTGCTGAGTTAGGTGGTGAGGAGTCCCAGGCTCTTGGTGTAGTCAGTGAGGGGGGAGAGCTCTTCTGTAAGGCAATTCAGAGAAGCAAAGAAAGTCTTCTCATCTGCTCCATTGCTCCTGCTAGATAATTTGATGTGGGGATTATGAATACTTTGTATAAAGTATTAATAGGAAAACAACTGCTGCAATGCCTGGAACAGACATCACAGCCCTTCATCCAATTGTTTCCTTTCTAAATTGTGGAGGAAATATATTCAAATTCAGAGTTGTCCTAGTTGGAGGAAAAACTTTGGGAAAAGCCTCCTTGTCAATGCTGTGGTGGATTCAAAAATTCTGGGTGAGCACAAGGAATCCTCAAAATGTTTGTGAACAGTATTTCTATGTGGAAGAGAATATATGTCTAACAAGAAGTAATGGTGTTATAAGCAGAGCTTTCTGACAGCTCCAAGAGCCCAGATTTTATACTACAAAGCTAAAATATCTTTGCAGTTTGGATCATTAGGTTATGTTAAATTGAGACAGAAGGAGCCAAGTCGACATTGGACCAGAAGGAGAGATGTTCTGTTGTGCCTGTTCCAGCCTGTCTGGCAATAACATTCTGATATGATGCGAGGGAAAGGAAGGAATAAGGCCCCTGGATTTGAGAAGAAAGAAGGGAAAGTCTGTAGGAATACAGGTGTTGCTCATAAAACATGACTGAGGGAATTTTCTCCCGCACTCATGCTTAGAATATCAACTAAGAGAGGATATTTAAAATGAGAGGATAAACTGAATATGGTGTTTTGAAAAAAGGAGCGTCTAGTTTGAGAATACAGTAGAAATTATGTAAAAAACAGATTCAGTTCTCATTGTTGGTAACTAATGCTGGTAACAATCTAGTGCAAATCTACTTGAGTGCCTATTTCTGCCAACCCTGCTTTCCATCCAGGCTACAATACTGGCCAGTGCTTTAATGGCACAATCTGGCCCAAGATGGGCATTTATTCAAAACAGCCAACTCGGAAATGAAATACATGGAAAGGGAAAAAGCAAAACAAAACTCCATGTGAAAGGAAAAAGATCCAAACAACTGATGGTCTTTCTGATCCCTGAATGGATGCCAGTTGTCCTGAGGCAGTGAAGTAGCCAACAGATAATTCCAAACTTTGAAAGGCATCCATATCACCACTCGGTCAGGCAAGGGAAAAAGAAACAGCTTATTTAAAAAAAAAAAAAAAGGAGGGTAAAAAAAAATACCCCAGCTCTCTGTCAACGGCCTTTATAAAAATGTCTCTTAAAAAAAAATGGATCTCGGGATGGGTTTCCACTCAGTCTGCCAAAGCTACATTTAGCCACCAGGGCTGTTCCTTTCTCTAGCCAAGTTTACCATCTCACAGCAATCCTCATGACACAGGACAGCCAACAGGGATGGCTAAAGAAACTGCACTTCCATGAACTATGGCAACAAGCATGTGGGGCACACTCCACAGAGGAATAAGTAGGAAATTCATACATGGCCACCTTGTGTTTGCTTGCTCGTGGGGGAAAGAAGCACAGTCATCCACATTCACGGAGGGAGGGAGCAAGCAAGCTTTCCAGATCAACTGGCTCCTTCATGATGAGAGCAGGACACGAGCCAGACATGTCACTCTCACTTTCTGCCTCTTTTATCTCTCGCCACAACTAGGGACTGCAGAGAGGAGATTGTTCTGGCTGGAAGCGAAGGGACACAGGTGGTACCAGCAGCTGCAAGCTCTTTAGCTCTTGTTGGCTCCACTTATTAGAACATGCATTGTATGTTTAATACATTGCCTCCCGTGGTGTGGGAGCAAGAGTTGGAGGCTGGGGGTGCTGCACCGCGGTCTCTGGCATTGCTGGGGAGGGAAGGCAAGGTGGAGGCTGCTCCTAGTTAGAGATAATTAGAAGCTAGGGCTCCTGAAGAGAATTTGGTAACTCCACAAGAAAACCAGCTGTCCTTGATTACAGTGATATATTAGTCACTCTATGGTTGCTCTGCCAGTCAGCATTTTGCATACAGCAAATAAATGCAGAGATATTTTCTAGGCAGAAATATGTGGGGACAAAGTTCTATGCATGGCTTACCTCTGAGATAGGCTGATTTGTTTGTTTACTTGTTTTTATATTACTAGCTATAAAGAACAAAGGATCTGGGGAGGTCTGAGCCAGGTATCTTCCTTTTATTTACTTTTTAAATCTGAGGATCACCATATTTTTAGTCTTGCCAAACTCACACTGTATGTGATAATGCTATTCCCCTATAACACATATGGGGGAGGTTCTACCATGAACAGTATGATTTGAATCAGTTTAAATCATCACATGCTCCAATAACTGAGTAAAAATTTACGAACCGCCATTGACACCCATGGGAAACTATTTTCCATGAAGCTTCTTTCCAGAAATATTACCTGGAAAATACTGTTTACTCCTTATAAGCTTAATTTGAAAAACTAGTTGGTCATGATCAGTTACTTTTATTCAAGGTTTTAAAATAAAAATCTGTGTAACTACAGGTCTAATACTTTTGAGTATAAAAGTTATTGGAATGTGTTTTCAGAGAAAATAGACAAAAATGTGTAAACAAATGGGTGAAAGGGGAGAAAATTGCAGCACAGGGTTGTCAATGTAGATTGTTACCACGCTCAAGTGATACTACTTGGTAAGATTTTCTTAGACAAACGAAGTGCAGAAGATTTTGTCTGACTGGACTTGCGTGAAGCACTGGTATCACAGGGCTGGAAAATAACCAAGGCATAAAGGGAGGATTTGGTCAAGAGGATAGAGGTGGGGCAGAATAGGTTAAAGGGCATATGACAGTATTTTGTGCTGAAAGAGAGGGTATTGCAGTTACAGGTTCCTGCAGGCTCAGTCTTATGACAGGTTTTACTTAATACTTGCACCAATGACCATGTCATATAAAGCAAGAGAGTGCTAATGAAATCTGTTGAGGTTTTCCTAACCTTGGGAAACCTTGGCTGCAGAGATATATAGCATACACACCAGAAAGGCAGTATGGATGGGAGTCTTAATCAACGGAGGCAGAATACTACGCAAGATATGAGCAGTAGCATGAAGCACTTGGTCATTCACCCATGAAGCAACAACAATTTTAGGTGATTTTGTTAGAGCTTCTTACCTGGAAATAACACAGAAGGGAAAGCACTGGGCGTGCAATCAGTCAAGTCATCATCAATTGATGGTTGAGACCCATCAGGCTGATCCTGTGGAAAAAGGCAAATGCAGGCCTAGGATGTATTGACAATGAATAAAATCCAGAGATCTCAGAAGAAAATCCATACCTATGTCAAATAGTTGAAAATAATTCTGATCTATAGAAATGTGTTAAGTTTTGCTGACAAGAGGAAATAGCACCTAAGTTTCTGAAATGCTTGGAAACAGGTATTCAAGATTATGTCAAAATAATCACAAACTACTTATTTGGCTCATTCTCCAGACTGCCAGATTTTACTCATACTTTTGCTGTTCTATTAAACCTAAATATAATTTTAAGCACTTCTTCACCCGTGTTACAGAATGACTATGATTTTTCCCCAAACTTCTTTCCCACTCCTGCACCAATCTCTTTGTGTGTCTAACTGGCAGCAATGGGAGGCAGTTGAACAGCTGTAAGGAGGAAAGACACAGAGGACAAAAAGAAACTGGTATTTGCCATCAAATGAAAATAACTTAGCCAAATGCAGTCAAATTCTTGACGGCAATGGGGACAGGTTCTGCAGTACCACAATACTTACCTGTCACATAAACAAGACAACACACTTCCCATGAGCTCTTTTAGTCTCCCCACACCTTCCACTCCCAATAACCTGTACAGTCCTGAAGCAGTTTTATTTTATTTTTGAATGCAATGTGCAATTGTGTAATTCACCACAGCATAGTTAACAGCCCTGACATCTAATGCATGTCTTTCTTTAGGAGATGCTGAGGAAACAGTATTCAAAAACTTGCAGTTTACACTAAAAGGTCACCATTGGGATCCACCCTGATTTCACAGTACTTCTACTACATTATAATACCCCCAGCAAAGTATTTTTGTAGTTCACTAAACTCTGAAGTATATTAAAATACATGCTGCCAGGTTAGTGTACTTTTTGTCCAGTGGAAAAAGCCAAACCCTCCCATATAAGTTACACCCAGCTTCTTTGATGCTAATATGTTTTGTTTGAGGTGTTTTGTTTAGTACTATTACCATCCTGGCCTATAAGATAAAAATACTCATTTACTAACCAGCTTTTCCATTACCTCTGTTAGCCTTCCCCCAACATGAGACTACAGTGAAAAAAGGAAGCATGAAGTACTTTAACTTCTTACCCGACATCGCTGGGCAGTCTCTAGAACCAAGATTTCCTTGTACAGATTAACATTTCCTGAGACATTAAGTCAAGTAGTTATGAACACAGCTTGATTACTACATGTAATCAAAGCCAGGCTTGCTGTTTTGGACCAGTTTTTTCCAGCCAGAGTAAGCACTGTTATTACCAAGTCTTGCTTTTCCTAGTTTTCATCTTGTTTACAGTCTGGAAAAACAGAAATATCATAAGTAACTCAGGGAAAACTAGGCTAAGTAGAAACTTGTCATGGATTTGGCCTCATTTCACTCACACCCTTTCCCAATACTGCAAATAGACTCCTGAGAGCGAGCATTAATGCCATGCAAATCTAATTGGAAAAGTAATAAACAGAAGCCTACTTGGATGGTTTTCTTGCTGCTTATAACCCAGGAAGCCACCTAGAAATTAAATCCATTTCACTGAGTCTGTTGACATGTTGACAAATAGGAAATTAGGAAAAAAATAAGTAAAATCATGCACTTTTTGATGCCTCTGATATTTGTATTTCCTGTCATATGCAGTAGTCATTAGAGAACATTAACTGGTATCTGTCTGCAACTTCTCTGCATTGCCTTGTGTCCTATTCCTGTGCTATTTTATTCCTATGAAAGATAAAAAATTAACAGTCTGTAGATCAAGTAATTATAATCGTGAGGCCACAGGTTGATAGGGCCTATGGAGAAATGTCTACCTTTAAAAATGTAAGTATAATTACTACATTATGTCTTGGAATAAATGGGAGAGAGGGGGAGCTGCGGACTTCTGTCATGGCTATTGAATCAAAATGAGGAGGAAAGGAAACATCACTGGCTAGCGCAGAGATTAGGCAAAAAAGGAAGGTTTAAAATAACTGTGGGGCAGATCCTTGGCAGTTTTCATTCATTACCTACCTCCTGCAATATCCCTGCTAGCATTTCTGTTTTGTAGAGTTCTGTAAGATGTGCCAGGCTAATTGATTTTGCATCTCCAAGGCACATTATCTGTGTTGCTTGTGTAATAGTGCAGCATTTTGCTCACAAATACAAGCATGTACTGGGAGGAGAGCTTGTCTCGCCCTCCCCATCTTACTCCACAGCTGTCTGGAACCACTCCAGGCCTCAGAAAGAGGCTCACATTTGTCCTGAAAAGTCCAGTCTCTACAAATAAGATGGCTGATTTTCTTCCCCTGTAGACATAGTTATTCGTTCTTACTTTCCTATTCTTCTGTTTTCTCCAGGAAGGCATTGAGGAAATTTTACATGAAGGTGCTTTTTTGGAAAATCAACACTTGTTTTTGTTCTCCTCCTGGGGAGTGACTTCCTTGAATGTGACTTGATCCCAAGAGGTGACTGTGCAGATTGAGAAAGTAAATGACTCCTCTGACCTCTGCAGCCTTGGCTGGCAGCTCAGAAGCAAGGAAGCAAGGAACACAAAGCTGAGTGGGAAGAAGGGCGTCAGTGGGCAAACAGAGAAAAGGGGAAACCTTGAATAGTACCCACAGAAAAGAGTGCAACTCCTACATCATGGCAGGAAGATGGTTAACCCATGGGTTATAGGTATAAAACCACCATAATCTGGGAAATACAATGGTGCTAGCGTCTGGAAGTAGGGAAGAGAATTTGCATGGTGTCATGCAGAAATACTTTCTGCTGCTCTTAATTTCATTACTTCTCTTCCCTTTCTTCTAACTTGCTGGGTAACTTTAGACAAGGCCTCTGTTTACTCATTACTGAAGTGTGTACAGTAATATTACCTACCTCAGAGGTTAAATGATTGAAGCTTAATTAATGCTTTCTTCTACAATATCTGTTGAAAGATACTATACTACTGCAACACTCCTACTGTATTATTACAGTTTTTAACTTTTATTATGCCTTCCCAACCTTTGTTGTCATCATGCTGTCTTTGTATTTATTTCACAAAAGCAATTGAGAACTCTTTCAAAATAGGGGGAAGGAAAGGGAAAGTCATGTGGTAATAGGGAGGCAATAAAACTGCATTAGAAACACTTACCTGTGGTGAATTCCAGCCATATATGGAGCCTTTCAATATGGGGGCTCTGTGGGATGTGAGCAGTACATAGCTCCTAGAGATAAGGAAGGATTTGTCTCACTGTGCTGCCAATTTATGCAAACACAAGGCCACAGAGAGGGCCATAAACTAAAATCTCAGCTTTGTCTTGGATGTAGCTGCTCAAAAGAAAATTTGCCTTTTGCTACTCCCAAAAAATCTCAGTCAGTATTTTGAGACATGGATTACTTTTTTTCTGCATTACATGGAATAGAGAGCAGAACAATAAATAAATCTATGAAATATTGAAAGGAGAAAACAAAGGATGTAGTAAGTGACTGGACTTACTTTGTAGCTGCATGAAATTTTGGGCCAGTGTGAGTCTAAGGGACAAACACTGGGCATTTATTTTAAAATCAGAAAAAGGGAAAGGGTTTTTGCCCACATGATCATTTTCTTTCCTGATGGGACTGGAGGCCTGCCAGTGCTGAATCAGCTAAATCTGGGCTTGACCAAGCGTTTCATTGCCAGAAGCCCTGTTCCTGGCAGCATCTCACCCCTTTGCTTCTGCTCTTAGGTGAAAAGGCCCATTGCTCCAGCAGGAATGGAACCATGGGAATGGAACCACGGGAATGGAACCACCGGCTGGGTGCGGTAAATGATGGTGGATGCCAGAGAGTTACCTCCTGCAACTGTGTTTGTGGAGAAAAGTGTCCAAAAATCTCGCCCTTTGCCTTGCACCTGTGTTTGAGCAGAGCATTTCTGTGGCCTGTCTGGCATCTGCAGGACAGCAGACTGTAAGTTAATGAAAGTTTGTAATCAGAAGGATCCCTCACAAAAAGAGAAAGTGAAATGGGCAAGTGAAATCCTTCTTGCTCTGTTTGGACTAATAAAATTAAATAATTGCTTGAAATAAAATGTGAAGGAATATTATTATTCCATTATCAGTATTAATATTTATGTATTCTAGAAGGCAACTCTGTCTTAGAAATTAAATAGCTTGAATTGGATTGGAAGATTTTTCTCTTTAATTTCAGGGTAAGTTTGAAAGAAATTAGGCCTCCAAATTTTGGACAGCATTCTGTCACCAGCAGGAGTGAGAGAAATTAAACAGGTTTCTCTTTCTGGACCTTTGACATCTGGAATATTTTTGAAAATCCTTCCTGGCTACTGATGACGCAAGAGTGAAAATTAGAGTATGATTTTTCAGTCCTCAACTGAGTGTGCATTGTGCAAGCACCGTCCTTTAAACTGTGAATTGTGCAAACTCCATATGAAAGTAACTGAGATGGAATTAAACAGGGAACCCCACAGTGCCGTTTTTCCCATGGTCAGAATAGAAGTTAACTTAAAGATTTCCAGGAACTAGAAATGCATTGCTTCCATTTCTGTCTTTACAGACCAATGCAATAAAACCCCCTTCCATTTCCACAGATAACCTAACTATTCAACTTTCTGGTGATTATTTCATTATTAAGACACTGATCTGAGATATGAGAGATCTATGTCAAATTTCTCGCCCTGCAAGAGGTTCCTGTGTGACCTAGAGCAAAGCAATTAATACTTCTGTAATTTCATAGTCTGATTGTAAAACAAAGATGGCACTGCCTTTGTATGTCTACAGGAGCCAAGCACCTTTCTCAGCAGCAAGGTAAAATTTTGGAAGGAAAACAATTCTCTTCTTCCTACTCTTCATCTTCCAACCCTTTAGTTGTGTTAGTACAAGTGTTTGTAGGATCTGGTGGGTGGGGAAAAAAAGTCATGGGCATTTAACCTGGATCAAACCACTAAACTGGCGGATACTGAACGGAGAAGGTAATGCTGGGGACATGGGGTGAAGCAAGAAAGCTTCAGCTGAGCGTCTTTACTGAGAAAAAGCTAAATGGAATGGTATCCCATCTTCTAGTTGCACACGAGCCCCATCAGCACAGTTGCTTGCAGCACCATCACTGGACAGCCAAATTGCTATTGGACTCAAATTGTGATAGATTCTAGAAATGAAAGCATTTGTTAAATGACTATTGTCCTGAAGAGCTACTTTAGAATTGGATATGTTGATCAAAGAAAATATCCCTGTTTTCCACTTGGGACAGTGAGTACAGGCTAATGAAATAATTTGTTGACAGTTGAAACTACATCAACACTGAGAACTGAATTCATTTCCCAGCAATCCCTGCTTAGTGTTTTTCTCAGGGGCTCTCTTTCCTCCCCACCAGTTTGAAGATTGTGCACATAAATTAAATGGATTCAAATGGTACCTTTAGTGAAATTAGTAAGCATTTCTGCCAGGAAAATATTAATCTCGAGGGAATATGTTTTGGACAGGGCCTCGTAGTCTCACACAAATGCAAATAGTAAGGATACTTGTCCAAGTATATGAGGTTATACGTCAGAGGGAATAAATCTTTCCTGACCCAGAAAACAGAGGCATTCCCATTCTGCAGGCCAACACTGCAGCTTTCAAAAAGAGGGCAATAGCCAGAAGTGGAAGTTTATGGGTAGAGGTTTGTGGGTTAAGCAGTCAACAGCATCCCCCACCCGGGGGCCCTGCACTCCAAACTAGGTGCCTCTGCCACCATCCATTCATCCACCAGTCCCTCTTGCTGCCCTGCTTGAGGAAACTCCGGGGTTGTAACAGCAAAAGAGATGTTGCAGCTTCCAGTGGGCTTCCCTTGGTGCTTGCAGCTCCATGGTGGTCCAGGCAGTAATTTTATGATTTTGCAGGGCTGACAAGATCTGCCCTTCTCCCACCTGAGTGTGGCAGGCTGCAGAGCCCTACTGAGAGAAGCGGCTGGGAATCTGGGGAGCTGGCACAAGCACCCCATCTCAGACAGGCACACAAAGTGTGTGGCTCTGCCTGTCGCCAGAAGAAATGGCTTCATCAGTTGATTCCCAGTGTAATTATAGGGCAAGGGCATGGCACCTTCTCCTCCAGTGGAACTCCACAACCTACCTGCAGCATTAGTATCTGTGTATGGTTGTTTTGTCTCTTCTGGGGCAATCATCTTGCTTTAACTTAGGGCACTAATGATATCATAAGATAGTTTGATGACAGTGTAATTTGTTTGATGTTTGTTGTTACTGGATATAACAGCTCGTTTTGATACTATAAAACACAACATTTCATGTCCTCCCAGGGAGTGGAAAGGGGAAGAAAGAGGGTGGTAGCAGGGAGACAGAGAGAGGAGGAGGGAGAGAAGGAAAGGGAAGTCATTCAGCGCTTGCCTGATCTGCTATTTGGAGTGAATGATAATTTTTTAGTACAGCAAAGCTGGCAGCAGTGCTTTTGCTATCAGGGTTTTTACCGTGCTTCTCTGCTTATCTCTCAGCATGACCACTGAAATCTGTGAGATCACACTACGAGCCATGGTATCCTGTCAGGTTTGAAATTATTTCCGACAGGCTACAAAAACAATTGGGCCCTCACTTTGGCTGCTTTTACACTAGTTGAAGTCTAATTTATAAGATAGATCATTCGCTTCACTGGTTCTGTCCTTGATACTTTTCAAGCCATGGCTGGTGTTGGTGACTTTTGTTTTGTGATTCTTGTACATCTTCTGTGGGTTTTTTTATTTGCTTTGGTTTTGTTGGGGTTTTTTTGTTGTTGTTGTTTTTCCAGCTCACATCCCTATTTGATAGGCACAACTTCTTTATCCAAATGCATTATTTCCCTGCAAGTAGCTACTTTGCTGTTCATATCAGCTGTGACCTTCACAATATATCACAGCCTGCCTGAGCTGAGATTTATTTAATACTCTCTGGAAAGCTCTCCAGTTAGAATTTAATAGTATTTGTTCTACCTTTGTGTATGAAATAAGAGAAAGCTTATTTTCCCTTTAGACCACAGGGCAATGCACAATTACTGCTAGGGACTGCTAAAGCACTAGATAATAGTCATTTAAAGCTGCAGTTTTGCTGAGCTCTGTTGGACCTGTCTAGTTATAAGCCCACGCTTGGTTATGTAAAATTGGGTATTAAATTAAAATCATACTTTATTTATAGAGAAGTACATAGTGAGACTGGGCTTAAATAAACTAACTGGGCTACTCTGTTCTCACCAAAATGCCTTTGAAAATCTCACCTCTGTGGGATTGACTGTAAGAATTAGATATTCCTTTTGATCCTTTTGTCTCTAACATAGAACATGGTGAAATAAAATTTCAGTAAAATATGAAAAGTTAAAACTCGCACCTCATCTGTGTTCCTTTGCGAATTGAAACCAGGTTATACTTTTATGACTACTGAAATATACCTATATTTAAAAAATGTTGTGTACAAAATTGTTTTCCTGGTGACATAATGAGCATCTCACAATTGAGATAGTCAGGGAATGACACTTTGTTGCTCTTCACACCTTTATTCCTCTACTTTCTAAAAATCCAAGGATCCATTGAAAACCCATGAATTCTTTGTACTTAACATCTTTCAAATATTGTGCATTCATAGCATCATACTGGCTTCTGATCCTGCAGCACTGAGCCCCATATTTAAATGCAGCATCCCATCAGAATTCAGGCAGCTTTTGGTATGTGGAAAAGTCAGTGAAAAGAGCACTGTGGTCAAACTCAGGAGGTGGAGGTTTCATCCTTCTTCCTATATTTGCCTTGTGGTTTTCTGGGACAAAGGACTCTGCTCCACAAAATGCCTTGCTATGTTTGATGGATTACAGCTCCAGCCTGATACTGTTCTAGAGTTTCTGTTTCACCACCCATTAAGCAAGGTCTGTGTTACCTAGTGTTTTAGTGAAGTGCATGGACAAGTTTTTGATGAAAAGCATCACGTAGCATGTAGCTATTATTAAATGCTGGCAGATCACTGTGCACTTTGTAAAGTGTTCTTAGCCAGCCGCTAAAATCAATGAAGAGACACAGGAACTTGAATTTCTTCTGTGCTAAAGAACTTTCCTATAATAAGGTGACAGTTTTTAGGGCTTAATGGTAGGAAACCCAAAGCATAGAAGATGCCATGAAGATGCTTTTTGTTCTTTTTGCAAACATGATACACGTATGCCATGCCAAGACCATTCCTCTCAATGGCAAAATTGTTCAGCTCAAGAAATGTGAAATTTCTGTTTCTACACTTCCCTTTCTATGATCTTTTTGACTGATTCCAAGGTGACAGATGACTGGGTGGCAGAATGTGTGATGGATAGCTTGATTATTTTAACAATTAAATATGTAATGAAGAGCTGGAAAGGTTCCATGTAAGTCTCATTTTCACCCTGGTTAAATATGGTGTGCATAATTAATTTTCAAATATGAAAGGGCTCCAGCAAGAAAAGAAATGAAAGAAAGTTGAAGAGATGGTGAATATTTTATCAAATGTCACTCATTCAAAACTCATTAATATACATAGTCCAGGAGTAACCGTCTCTTATGAAGTTAAATGCAGTAGTGCTTATTTTCTTGGCAGATTATCTGGTTTATTGTTAAACATAATGGCTTAATACCATTTATGGACCAAAGCCAAGCTTGTGTGCCTCTCAGAGAGGCCATGAGAAGGTGAAAAGTCATGGCTTTCTGAGGGGAGGTCAGAGGTAGCATAAAAGAAAGGAGACTTGGGGTTTTTTGGTCAATGCACAAGTTTCTTTAAGAGTAAAGCTATATGAGCCGCTTTTTCTCATCCACTAGTGATTAATCTTGTCTACCTAAAGCCACCTCAGAGCTCTGCCCTAAGAAAAAGAACTTGTTCAGCACTCAGGGAAGTGAAACAGACATGTCTGGGGAGATTTCGACCTGCCTGTGTCAGTCATGCATCTTGTGCAGAGACCACCAGAAAACGTCCTCCTCCCTCTGTGACCACTGGTGACCAAGGATGAGTGAAAAATCTTGCGTTCCTGTGCTGGCAAGGTACTTATATGCATCTGAAGTTTGGGCACCCAAATCCCAGCACTGGCCTTTCCCTATTTAAGAACACAAATGTCTCTTTCTTTGTGCCCTTTCTTCAGCTAGGGACAGTGATTTCCTCATTTGCTTTCATCTCTGTGCTGGTTCACACAGCAAATGGTTGGGAGGGAGGGGAAGGCACAATGTTCTGTCACCGTTTAGGACATAATAGAGTTGATGAAACTTGGACATTCATCTTGAAGGAAATTCCATTACTTCCAAATTTATGTGTTCTAAATTACAATATCTAAAATGCCTCTCTGTGGTATTTTTTTTCTGGCTTTTTTTTCATAATTGTGAAAGTGTTTTTAAAAATAGTCAGCTAAATATTCTATTTCAATTTGTTGGATCAAATCTACCTGTCCCTTTTGAGCCCTGTCAGTATTCCTCTGAGCTGTTTGAATGCCACAGATGGGCACGTTGTGGTCCTTATCTTTTCCCAAATGAGCTAGGCTACTTTGTCAGACCGAAAGCTCCAGATATTCAGGTTGCAATATGAGCTAATAGAAACTATACCTCTCCACATCATAAAATCAGGACTTTAAAAAACTGTTTTCCTTGCAAAAAATTAGCAGGGAAATCCTGGCTAGTTCTATAACTTAACTTGTGAGCAGAGTGATTCATAGCTAGAGAATGCTTTGAAGATATATAGTGTTATGTAAATGCTAAGAAATAATAATTATTATAATTAGAATATTATTAACTATGGGAGGAGAGAAGATTAAACAATGGGTTTCATTATGAAATGAACTAAGGCTGAGGATATTTATTAAATGCAGTGCCATTCTCTGCAAAAGAAACATCCTTGCTCCTGCATGCTACTTTCTGATCTTAGTGCACATCTTTTCTCTTTCAGCATGAATCAGATATGAGCAAGAAGCCTAGCATAAGGAGGAAAAATGAGTGTCGTAACAGAGGCATTATTGTGTCCTTGCTGCCAGGAAGAGGCTGCTTTTATTCTCAATTACTCAATCATGGCTGGCCACCAAATATCTAGGTATGTAATTCAAGAGACTTTGAGCTTGTCAGTGAAGATGGAGGCAACAACCTGGTCTATCTGAAAAGTTAAAATTTTGCTATGTTGAATTTTCTGTGTGTTATTTCTTCTCACCTGACACAAACTTCAGAATGTCTTCTTTGCTTTTCTGAATATTCAATCTTTTAAGAGGAACCACTGATTGCTAGGTTTATTATTTACTAATTTTGTTTGCTGTAGTCCCTAGAAAGGACTAATCAAGCTCAGAACACCACTGTGCTATGTGCTTTTATTTAGCATTTCACCAAAGCCCAGAATAACTCAAAATTATCTTCCAAATTGCAAGGAAACTTATCTTTATCACCTTGCTAAAATAAGGATTCAATCTCACATAAGGAGAAGCAGTAATATCTCATCCCTTTGCAATCACTGTCAGCCTACCAATTATGGACTCCTTTATTTTGGCTGTTAACCACAGTGCTGCGAAGTTCCTGGTTGAAATAGGGATTCCTCTGTATCTCTGGGCACAGATGCCAGAAGAAGGCAACTCCGCCAGAAAGGGTGTACTGGAAAATACTTCACTGGCTCCCATAAGTCCAATTTCTTATGGGCTTCTCTATAAAATATATCTTATTTTTGGTATAGAGTAAATTTTATCTAAAATTGTGCATTTAGTTGTTGGTGTTCTATCAGGAAAATAAGTCTTCTAAATACATTCTCTGTTGTTATTTGCCTTTGATTCCCATTTATTGTTTCTTCAGTTCAGGAAAGTCTTCTGTTCTTTAGAATATCTTAACACATGCTGAACTCCCAGAGCTAATTTCCCAAACCCACTTATTTATCTACTTTCCCATGATTCTGTTGCTGAATCCAACTTGCTGTCCTAGAGCTATGTGGAATTCATTGTAAAGAAAATCTTAATGTTACCAGCAGATAAAACAATCTTTAAAAATAGCTAACTTCTTGAGAAGTGAGACAGTGCAATTTTTTAAGCAGCACCATGTGCTGACAATATCAGCAAGAGACTGTGCAGCCACTGGCTGTTGATAAAATGGAGATCAGTGTTTCCCTGAGTCAAGGTCACAGACAATAAAGTGACAAAGGCCCAGAAGCAGGGGCAGAAGGCCTAAATATCAGATCAGCTTTTGTGTCTTTCAATAGCAAAATAATTTCAATATTTAACTTCCTTTTCTGCCTAAGCCTTCGAGGTCCACAGTGGGTAAGAAGTCACTCAAGTTGTCTTCTTCATCAGTTTTAAATCATTCCAAGAGATGCAAATCGCTTCCTAACAGGGACCCCTCCTGAGCTATGTTTGCATTTTACAGAATAATAATAAGAGATTTTTAAAGCTTTCCACTTCATAAAGGGGCTAACATCTTCTGTTCTCTTAGTCAAGTGACTCTTGAAAGAATATGTACTACTGTACCTTTGGAACATTAAAATGAAAGCGATAATCCCTTATTCTGCAGGGAGTTTGAAATCAAGATAATGCAGATTAAAAAGAGAACCTTGAAGAGATTTGCTGATGTGGGGCTACTGTGAAACATCGTTTTTACAGATTGCAGCTCATGTCAGGAACAGTTTCTTTACAATAATTGATCTATTGCAACAATGCTTCTAGTTAATTTGGTGATTTATTGTCATTATTTTTAAAATATTCATATTGTGCCTGACTGGATGCTCTTTTAGATTGCAGTTAGCATTTTTGACTAAACACTCATTTTAGGACTGTGCCAAGATAAAAAGAGGCAAACATTTGTGCCAAGGAAAGAACTATACCTAGAGGTATACTGAGTGACGTATCTCCTCTAGATTGCATTTAAATAACTATGTGTTTAATCACAATGACAAAATCCCAACTGTGTACTGCTCACGTTTCTTCTTAACTGAAACTGGCAGTGGAGGGATAGAGTCTAATTAGCAAGAGTGTCCTTGTCCGATGGAATATAAAAATTCCAATAAAGTGTTTCTTTTCCAGCAGCATTTATACTAACCATAATAGACCTCTTCCAACTGCATCCCAAAGACAAGGTGGTTTGCCAAGCAGTTGGTGGAGAAGAGTTAGGCTGGCCAAAACCCCAAAAAATTCTATTTAATGACAAATTTTGAGATTTCAAGACCGGTTTTCACAACAATGCAGAATGATACCAAAACCTCCAGTAATTATTTACACACACAAGCAATGACTCCACAGTAGTCTCTATCTTACCTATTAGGACTCTCACCTGAGATGTGAGAAATAGAAATACAAAACATTGCAGAAAGAAAAGAGAAAAAACAATGCAAAAGTACCAGAAAGAAGAAGACAGTAGTGTCACTCAATATCCATCACTCCAGGATTTGTAGCATGTGATGGCTTCTGAATGCATTCTGGTCCTGGGCTGTCATGAGCCCGAAAGGTAGTTTTCAAAAACTTCATTTAGAATTCAGTCTGTAGGGATTCTAAGAGCTAAGCAAACACATCTGGCTTAAGGATCTGGGTCTGTGATGGTGTTTTGCCACTGTTTCACTTAAGTTAGCATTTTCTAGTTAAAAATTCAATCTGCAGGGCTTGTGGACATATCTTGATGGCACCTTAGAGCACACTGTGATCTGTGGTCTGCAGACTTACTGTAATCAGTGAGTCACATTCTTAAACAACCCTGATGATGTGCATCCTTGATCTCCAAGGATCAAGCAAACTCTGAGAGTTGCTGGTGAACTTATGAATTACTGACTTCAAGTGCTACTAAATATTTGTGCTTTCTTAGTACTGGGTAAGAAAAGAAATTTCAACATAGTCTTAAAAAATGCATCTTCTAACAAGAAAAAAGTTTTATTCCATCACCTTATCCAGTTATTTTGCACTCTGTAGGTTGGAGCTACTTTGCATAGAAATAGTTTTTCCTCTGATCTCTATAAAATGCTCAGCACAATATAATCCTCATTAGAGCCTAATGACATAACTGACATCGACTGTGTGCATACAGATTTCTAGCATGAGAGAAAATTGCCAAGTGAATGTCCTGGTCCCCCAGCTAGTTGTACATATATATATATAGGGACCTACAGACATATGATTAAATATGTACTTCTTTGCATCTGCATGCACATTGGAGATTTTCTGTACATAATTTAAGGAACAATTATGCAAAAAGAAATGTAGCTACGTGCATTTGTCTCTGGTGGAGAAACACTCTGAGAATTTATAGAGGGAAAGGCAGGCACCTGAGTATCTTTCCTAGTTTAGAAGAAGAAAGAAAAGTTTCAAACCATTTGCTCTGGGAGACTCAAATGCGTGCTGCAAGTCAGAAGAAGAAAAAGGACTGTAGAACATGTCTATTTTTATCCAGTCAAAAGGCTCCTTCTGACTACCTATAATGCAGACATAACTGATTCTGGAGGGTGTCTTTCTGTCTCACTGGGGATACCAGATATAAAATACTGTTTGCTTGCTCACCACCATTGCCCCATAAACTAGGAGAGCAGAGGGTGGGGGAAGGTGAAGGAGAGAGCTTCGGCAGAGCAGAATCAAGGGGGCAAAAAAATATTTGAATCAAGTAGTTGACCAGCTGTCTTCACAGCATCTTGGCTTCTGAAGGCCCTAGTAGAGTTAGGATGCTGCAGTGCTCTACAAAACTCTCCCTCATCTCGGTTTTAAAAGGCTTCATTGCGCCTTATCACATCAAAGCAAAGCATCTGCATGTTTCAGTTGTGGGGCATCATGTGTCTGGCTCCCCTCTGGCTCTCACTAATCCCCTGGATTATCACAGCTCTCTAAAGCAGCTCTTAAAAACCCTGTGAAAATAGGACTCCAAGTGGGTGTGTGAGAAGTGGGGATTGAAGCAATAAGGCTGCCTGTGCCTATGGAATTCATATAATCACAGCCTACATTACCCAAAAAAGGTGTTGAAAAGTCTGCTTTGGCCCCAGCTGATCCCAGACAATACTGGCTCTCAGTGAGACAAAACAACATTGAGTCTGGTTCATTCATTTGCTGGAGCACATTTGAACTGCTGCTACGAGCTATAGCTCCTTCTGAGCACACCTAGGCACTGCTCCTCCATGGTCTTCCATCATTCAGCTTTTTTGCTCTCTTTTCCAAAGTCACCATCTGCAAATCAGGGAGTCCCACAAGGTGATGATGGCCCTGCAGAGGGGCTGTGGTTTGTGCAGGGTGATCTCTGGTGCAGGCTGCAGAGAGAGGAGATGATGTGGGAAGCCTTTGCTATGGAGGTGGCATCTGACTCTTCTACGGTTGGTGTCAGTCCCTTCAGATCTGTGGGGAGGAGATGGTCTCACAGGGCTGCTATCCGAGCAGTTCAGGTGCGAAAGAAAGAGAGCTCCAGCCTGTACTGTCTGTCCAGTGTCTTTCATAATCCTCAAATCCACTTCAGAGAAAAAAAGCCAAGCAATGAACACAAAAGGCAAAGGTTTCACCATGTAAAGGAGCAAGAAGTATATGCAGGCAGTATGGCTCTTCCCCTGCCTTAGATCTATTGGCTGCTCATTCCCAAAGGAAAATATAATAATCCCCATGAAAATCATGGTATTAGGAACTAAATGATAGTAAACCCTAAAATCTTCAGTAGTTCATGAGATTTTTTTCTCTTTTCTCTCATTTAAAAATAAAAAAAGATTATGCATGTCTGACATTGACACAAAGTCTGGAGAACTGACCCATAAAGTAATTAGAAGAGGAATTCACCCTCTGCTTTGCCCCCCTCCCCAACCTTTCCCATCTCAAAGCCAGATCAGATGAAAGGCAAGCGCTGTTTACTTCCTGATCTGTCTAATTTCGGTAACAAGGACCATCCTGACTTCATCTTCCTGCAGCTGCTAGAAGTGAAACTCAAGAGGCTGCCCCAGGCACTGCAGCACCTTCTCAGAACTGCTTGACCTTAATGGATTAGCGTTTCCCTGAGCAGGTGGCAATTTAACAAGAGGAGACAAACTTTTACACTTAGGAGACCTCTGGTGAATGGCATCAAATTTCAGAAGGTTGAAACAGAGCAAAGAGACTTCTGATGCCTTCCCACCTTAACCCTGTGCCACCTTAACCTCCTCGCTATGCACATAAGGTACAGCTTTCCAGTTAGGATCCTAAGTCTGTTTATTAAGGAATCAAAGTAAAAACGGCCTTATATTCTTAACATGTCCTACCCTCACAAATCCTGTTGAATTAAAGGAGAGCAATGGGTGCTTTGATTTCAGTCTGCTTACGTCTGAGTGTCTGAATAAGGTGTTAGGAGTATTACTTTAGGCTCTTCATTTTGCAAGTATGTGCCACAGTAAATACATCATAGTGAAAGCAATAATAACACCTTTTGCTTTGAGGTTGTAATTCTACCAAATAATTCAGGGTTTAAACTGGTAGTGTCAAATGCATTGTATTATATGCTTTCAGTAGGTAGAAGAGCAGAAAAAATTGCTGGTTTATTTTAAAAATGAAAAAAATATTTGTTGATTCCTCCCACACACATCAGCCCTAGCAGCAGATCAGATTCTACTTTATCCTAGTGTACCTTCCACTGTCTGCTATGATCTATTTGCTTAAGGATTCATCATTATAATTACATGTCAAAACTATCAAACAGATGTCCAAGATCTGATAGCCAGGTGTC